>JASPKZ010001203.1:845000-1037162 GCA_030220185.1 Diploptera punctata | reverse complement strand
GGCTTAAATTTAAATCGGTTTCGACAGTAGCACCGGCCGTACTACATGTTTGTATATGTCATATACCTATGGGTGCTAGGGACTCTAACCTATCATAGTTGGCCTATACTTTCCAAAATGTAGGTTATGTTCGTTCAAACATTAAAGCATGATTTTTTAACAAACGTCAAACATTCGAATTTCTAATTACTCTAATTTGAAAGTAAGAAATCTGCTTTGTTTAATCTTCCGTCCTTGACTGATGTATCTGTTGTATTTTATTATAATACCATATTTAATATTTCACCATTGAAAGTAAATTAAGGAATATATTTAATAAAACGCTAAATATATCTAGAAGTGGGTTACGATACGAGAAGTGTACATGCGAATTTCTAGATAATTTTGTTTTCAAAATGAAACTTAGCAGCAGAAATGAAATATTTACGATTTGTGGCAGGATATACTTTAATGGACAAAAAACGAAGTGAATATATCCGTAAAGAACTACCCAAATATGCAGTTTGACAGATAAAATACAAGAGTATAGAAGAGAAAATGGTTTGAACGTGTCTGCAGAATGCATACCAACAGACTCTAGGAAAATTCTGAACTATCAACCAAGAGGAGGAAAAAGAGATCGGGGACACAGCAGCTATAATACTTGGAGACGGAACGAACCAAAATAGTTCAATCCTTGCAACAAGAAGAAGGAGAAGAAGAAGAAGAAAGAAGAAGAAGAAGAAGAAGAGGAAATTGAACCTTAGCCCAACAATAAAACAAAAAATACAGAACATCCATAAATAAATCTGAAAAATAACAATTTGCACGTAGGCAGGTAACTTAACAATGCATTATTTTGACGACTGAGAACAAAAATATCAAACATTAAGCAGTAGTGTAACTTGATAAGGATAATTATTATTATATAATATTCTTAACTCGTGTTCAACTTAGGGTCGGGATGAGGGGTGAGATGAGATGAAGCCCCTATATATATAGAAGTTTGTGAACGCCACGTGTGCCGGTGGATCACATCTGACGCTCCGTCACACAAATGAACGAAATGTGTGAGATGAGTTTGGAGAAATCCTGAATTGAAATTTGTGGCAGTGAAAACGGTAGGAACCTACAAAGATATAATTATTAATGAAAATAATTATATTAAAATATGGATATCCCAAATAATCACATAACCTGGAGTTTATAAATAAAATAATCAATAGGTAGAAGAAAATATTGACATGGAAATTTTGATTCATTTCATTCATTTTGAGAATTTTCCTAATTATTGAGGGTTTTCTCCAACCATTCTTAATAAATAACATGAATTAAAAAAATAAATACATATAAATAACTACGGACTTAGACACTATGAGTTTGCAACAAAAATTCATAAACTTACCTTAATTAAAATTCTCCACCGTTCTCTGTCCTCTGTATCTTCATCTGTTACACCAAATCTATTTCTTCATCCCCTTTTCCTTTTCTTTTTGTTTCTGATAGTATACAATGTCCGTGTCATATACCTCAAGTTCTTTGGATAAAATGTCCACTTCAGTTGAAATACCTTGTATGTTACAACATCCTATATTCATTTTCCTTAGGCTGCTCGTTCTTTTTCCGTAAATCCATTGATTCCGAGGCGTAAGTTTCTGTTTTTTAGCATTTTATAATTTTAACGATGAGCGAGAAGCTGGTCCGCACATCTAACCTGAAGAATCGGGTGATTTTTGATTAAGATTATCTTCCTCTAGCCTTTAATGAACCAACATCAAACTACAAGGCAGCAGTACCTGTAACCCTAGGCAGGGGCTCTCACAGGGTACTATCAGCCGAGCGTACTGAACCCTGGTTTTTTTTAACAAGGTTGGTACTTGTCCCCCTCACCCTTTTACAACCTGGCTTGGGACAGGCTTCTGCGGGAAATTTTGATATAATATAGAACAATTAAGAATGGATCGGTCGCTGGAGGGAAGGTTTTCTATGGGATCGTAACAGGCCTTGGCCTAATACTTGGAAGAAGAGCAGAAGAAGAAGAAGAAGAAAAAGAATGGATTCGGGATGAAGCATCATGCCTTGGCGCGGAGCTGCGGAACGTGAGTTAGTTTGATTCACTATGAGGAAAAATTCTGTTATGTAATTTTACCCAGAATGGGACCGAAGCCGAGTCAGCATCATGAGGAATTATGATAACTCTAAAATACAGCGGCTCCAGATTGATTAACTAGCTATAAATACTGTAGGATCGGCACATGTTACACATATACTATCTAGATTATTGACTTCTTCTGCAAAAATATAATAGTACCAAGTGGTTAGACAGTTGCAGGCCCTCTCCCCCAACAAGGTTATTGTGTGTTTAAGAACGAAGGAGTTTAATAAAGACAGTATAACACAATATTATGTGAAATTATATAAAATAGAATATTTATAATTTGAGAGTAACATTTGTTATAATTTCCATTAACATGTCTTATATACATCAGGATATATCACAATAACTACCATTTAAACTATGATAAATGAGATATTTGAAAATATATTTAATATTTACCTGATAGAGGAAGCGTTGTCTGGAAAATCTCACGTACACAGATTAAACAGTTATGAATCCAATCTGTAAAATGTTAATAATTTATTAATATAATTTAAAAACCGAATTTTTCTATTTCATATTCTGGACGTTGCTTTGTAACGTTACGGTTATTGTGTCATTCGTGTTGTCGCTATGCAACAAGACACATTTTGTCCAAATTTTTATTAAACCAACCTTCTTTTAATAAATGTGTTAATTGTGTTTAGAGGAAAATCCCATAATAAATTTAAATGGTTATTAGACTATATATAGTTTTGATGCGGTGGACTAGTGGTTATGATTGGTTCCGATGGTCTCGGGTTCAAAACCGTCCGGGGTCGATGCATTTTTTTAGGACGGAAAAATCCAAGGAACAAAAGTCCTCCGAGAGGGACTTTAATCAGTGGGTCCCGAGTCAGAAGATTTTTCAGCCTCGTAAAAGATCCTTAAGCCTGAATAAAAAGGCCTCTAAGCAAAATTTTCTTACCTCAACATCCTAGTAATATATTAATTGCCTGTATAGATGTCTCATTGGGTGGGTGTGTTGACCGCAAGCCATCCCTGACACCTATGAGCAAATAAGGTAACTAAAAATTAACTTGAACCAAAAACTCCTTACAAAGGAGAGACTATGGCTGAACAATTGACCATTGTAGATCGATTACCACAAAGTTTTCTCCGTTTAAATATTAATAATGGCAAATTTAACTTTCAAAAAGTGGCATTGTTGTAATATTAGATAATAATTAAAAAAAAAAAGGATATGTAATAGGCATACAATTAGAACACTATGTATTTTCTTCTCTCTCTCTCTCTCTCTCTCTCTCTCCATCATAAGTGCTGTAAACCTGATGAGAACAAATAAAGCTCCTGCAATAAATTTAAAAAAGTAGAGAATTGTGAAAAATATTGATACAATGGATATTTCAAACAATAAATAACCCAGAGTTTATAAAAAATCAGCAGTAGATAGAAGAGAGTTGTTGGTGCGGAAATGTTCACATAGTGATAATGTTGAAAGTGAAAAATACAGACATTACGCCTTCTTGCAGAGCTACCGAACATGCCCAGGTTCGAGTCCCTATGTGGAAGAAATTTACTCACTGAATGTCGGCTAGAGTGGAACAGTGTCCACCTAGAATTGCGAGGAATTTCGGTTGTAATATATACCGTGTATAACATTTTGGCAATCCGACGCGACGATTGACCACTTGTCACACATAGCTATAACGTCTAGGTCTCTAAAATTGCAGTGGACAACGACCGTTATACCAAGTGCCTTGCATACTTATCGCTCCATGAGTTTAATTTAGTTTAAAGAAAGGAATGACAATTTTAAAGGATTATAAAAAATGTTATCTAAAATAAGGTAAAGTAGAATATTTGTAATAAATAAAGATATAAGAAAATAAAGTAAATAAATTCCAGGCTATTTGTGGAACCATAAAAAGAACCTTAGGTCGGAAAACAAGGAAAGATACGAAACTTAAATTATATAAAACAATGGCTGTTCCTTTTTTGTTGTATGGAAGTGAAAATTGGATAATGAAATCACGGGATAAAAGCAGGATACAGACTGCGGAAATGCAGTTTTTACGTAATGTGAAAGGATGCACAAGAGCGGATAGAATAAGGAATGAAACTATACGAGAGGAATTAAATATATATAAAATTGAAGATAAAATCAGCGAAAATAATAAGAAATGGACAGAACACTTAATGATAATGAACAACGAAAGAATACCAAAAAGAACCTTCCTGTATAATATCAGAGGAACAGGAGATGTTGGCCGACCACGTAGAAGATGGACTCCACTTTTAACTTCGCCGGAACAGGCTGCATAGCCTAAACATTGTAGTAGAAGAAGAAGAAGAAGAATATTTGTAACTTTTTAGTTAAATTTGTTACGTTATTAAATGAGCCATTTAAACGATGATAAATATGGTACTCTTAAAATGAATTTATATTTACCTGATAGAAAACATGCGTTTATGATTGATCTAATATTCTTAGCAGTAGATAAAACAGTTTTGAATTAAATTTGTGAAATATTAATATTTTATTAATTTAAAATATTTTTCAATTTCACGTTTAGTGACGTTGCTACGTAACGTACTCGTAAGTTATTGCATAATTTTTGTTATTGAACAAATGCTTTATGGAAGTTATCTTCTTTGTAAAATATTTAAGCAAAAATGGTCCCCGAACATCATCTTGGCCATCATTATCATTTTCGCCATGTTTAGTATGAATGTGTGTGTGAATGGTGTGTTTTCGTCTTACTGTTGTTGTCTTGGAGGAGGCCTTGACATTGAGCTGATCACTCACTCGAAGAGGCCCACCATGTCCTGTGTGTGTTGAAATCGCTCTCCGGACAAGTGGTGCGACTGTAAGGCCCATGTGGCGCGTGGTACGTAAAAGTACCGTACCTACAAAATGTGAGGTTAAACCACGCTAATGGAATATAAATATATATTAAAATACGTAGCAGAAAAGCCCCATATCGAATAAAACAACAAATTGCATTTAGTTTTCTCGTGAAATCCCTTGTTTAAAAATTCTCAAACCACAGCTTTATCTCCATAAAAATGTTACACAAGTTAAAATTTTGTTAATTTGACATTGGATGGAAGTTCTTAGAATTTTTTGGTCCAAAAGAGAGATGAACAGACAGGTGAATGGAGAAGACTACTAACAGTGAACTACACGATCTTTACAGGAAGCCAGATTTAATAAGAACAGTTAAGTCTCGTAGTCTGCGACGGGCAGGACATGTGTCAAGAATAGGGAATGAAAGACGTGCGTGGAAGCTTCTTTGTACGAAAATCATAGGGAAAACGCCCAGTTGGTAGACCAAGAATGAGGTGGGACAATAACAATAACAATGATTTGAGGGAAGTAGATTATACAGGGAGTGATTGGAAAACGTTAGCTCAGGATAGGGATGTATGGAGAGCTTATATTCGTACGGTCATAAACCTGCATGTTCGATAATACAAGTGAGTTAGTTAGTTAGTTAGTGTGTATTTTTCATGCAAATAGAACCAATATATCAAGTATATTCTTTTTGTCCTTTGTTTCCTTCTTCTTGAACGTCGTAGACAATCTTGGTGGATCAATGGTTACCATGCGTCCATCTTGCTTCCAGGGTCACGAGTTCAAACTCTGCGAGATCTGGGAATTTACTTGCACATTTCTGCGTACCCAGTGGTCTTCTTTAAATCACTTTATAAGTTTATTTGCTGCTCTTTCTTTAACAGTTCCCACTTGTACTTCACTAAGTGTTTCAGAAACTTGTTCTATTGTCTCGAGAGCTTCCGGCATTGTCAGTTTAGATTATTGTAAATTTTGTATTGTAGTTGCAATTTTACTGAAATTATTTGGGATATAAGAAAGGTCTTCAAAGAAAGCTGGTGAAATTATTTGCTTCACTTCACCCACGTATAGTGAGATTTTTTTTTATCGTCAAATATATTAATTATGCTTCCAATTTTGTCGTATAGTGCAGCCTGTACTAGCTACTAAATCAATAGGCAGAAGGTATGTAAAAGTAGATAACTAAAGTTTAATGAGAGTCAAAAAACAGTAAGATATAACATTGAAATAAATAAAAGATAGTTAACTTAACATTGAAAATAACTTGACAAAAGAAAACATTAATCTCATTGATCATCTAGCAAAACAATAATAATAAAACATACGTACACTTTTACCTTAACATTAGTCCCGCCAAGGGCTAGGGTACACGTTCCTTGTGGCCCCACCCTGGCCTAGGGAACTAATAAACAAAACCAGCTCCTCCGAGCTATATCGACCTGACTCCTTCGGGTGACAACTTATTGATAAATTGTAGCCATGTTCCCTACCGAGTTACAAATAGCTGTGGAGCAGGGGAATCCCAAGAGTCATTTATTTAAATATTTTAATTCTTGATGGTCCCTTGTTAAAAAAAATCTTTTTAATGTTGTTTATAAATATATCAACATCCGGAAAACAGGCTCTAATTTCTTCCGCAACTCGGTGGAGACCATGTGCTAGATATTTTAAGTGTATTAATTATGGGTATGATTTGCTGTAGCTGGTTTAACTTGGCAAAGAGAGACATGGAGATACAAGGGTAGATCGTTGACCGCTTTAGTTCAGTAACAAAAGAAATAACCCTCCCTGTTGTCAGTTTTTGTTTCCCCCTTGTCCCTATTAACATCTGGTGAAGAAAAACCGAGAACGCTGGTGCGAGTGAGAGAGGTAAGTACAGTTGTCTCATTCCACAAATTTCTCTTAAGTTAAAACAGAGAGACTACTCATATATGCAGCCCCATCCGTAACAAATAAAAAAAATATATTTTCTTTCATAATACCGGTAGGCCACAGGAGGGACAATGTATCATTAAACAAGTGACTAATTGTAGAGTGGTGAACTTCCTCCATCTCTTCCGATGTTAAGAGAAATGTTTTAGCTGGGCTATCAGGCATTAGGGTACCTACAATAACATTAGCGATTGACCACATACCAACCATATACTGTTTACATTATCGTTTATGGACTGTAGTGGGATCACTTTACACACTTTTACCTACCTCTATAAAATGACACAAGAGGTCAGCCAATTAATATATCAATTGTTTGCCAGCCTCTTGCGGCATGAAGTTCTGTTTATTTGAAAGAACGCAGATGTTAATTTTAAAAACAGAATGAAAGAAAATGTTATCCATGAGAATGAAAAACAGATTATTTGCAATTTTAGAATACATTTGTTTTGATTTTCAATAGGTGGTACGCCGTAGCGTAGTGGTTAAGGAACTGAGCTACAAGCCGGAGGGTCGATGGTTCAAGTCCCGTTGGGGTCAGGATTTTTAAACTGACCCAAACCCTCTGGCGGCACTATGGCCCTGGGGTCGACTCAGCCTCTAACGGAAATGAGTACCAGACGCTTGTTCTGGGGGTAAAGGCGGACGTCATGCAGGGCTGACAACCCGGCTGACATAAAGTGCCGATTGTCTAGAAAAAAAAGTGGGAGCCTTAACCTCATACTACCCCAAGGGCCCCCGGGCCTGTTGTGGGATCACTTTACTTTACTTTACTTTGATTTTCAATAAGTTAGCTTTCAAATGCATATGCAGTGTATCACGTGATATATTAATACACATTTGATGGCACAGGAATAGTACCACGTTAGTTACTTTATTGTCGAAATAGAGTGTTAGATTCTCAATGGATAGTACTATATTTTAGGAGCCTGAAAGATTAAAAGAATATGTTTAATCATTGGTTTATTTGCCTTCCAAATTTGGCACATATTTAAAAAAGTATGTACGCTGTATAAATTGAGTAGGTTAGAAGCAAAGTCGCAAGTTCTCCAGTATTGAGAAAACAGTTTTTTAAGTTCTTGTAGTCTTTCGAGTATTTAAAGTTGTCCCCATTATAGGTTACCAGCCTATAGTTCACAAATGAGATTCCTCCGATCACTAACTGGAGTAACATTAAGGGATAGAATGAAAAGTAATGAGATAAGGATGCAGTGGAATAGTAGGGAAATGGTTCAACATATACAAAATTATCATAAGTAATGCCACGAGTGATTTCCAAATTATCGATAAATTCACGACTCACGGAGTGAGGAGTGAATTTATCTAGAGAATTTAGAAATCAAGAGTGGCATTTGTTAGAACTATTTAACGAATAAAATTAAGCTGTTTACTCACAAACCACAACTCACAACTATAGTTATTTAAAACTATTTATAAATTTAATGTAAACGGCGATGTTTGATTCTTTTTTTTTTGGTGGTATAATAAATTGCTACAAATGTTGACATGTATGCACTATATATATAATCTGGTAGCCGTATTTCTTATAGGCTCAGTCACTGCAAAATAACGATCAGACCTGTTCAGAATATTAAAAAGGAGGAGCTTTCTTTAATATGGTAATTATAACACTGATAAATATTTCGTAAAACACGACTCTGATTGGTTGTAAAACAGAAATCATTGAAACGTGATTGGTCATTGACTCCCATTTGGGGCATGGGTTAAATAGTCAGATTAAATGGTTCCAACACGTCCAGAGAATGTCAAATTCCCGTTTACCAAAGATGATTTACCACCTCAACCCTAAAGGCAAAAGTGACCTCGGAAGACACTTCAACGGATGGAAAGAGCAGTTTTTTGTAGTTGCAGAACGGGCATCATCACCCAATACTGCATTCGGAAGAAGAAGAAGAAGAAGTTTTAAAGTTGAAGTTGTATATGAAAATCATAGGTAATTCAAAATGATAACTTCGGGGGTTGCGTGTTTTCCACCAGATAACGTGAAAAAGACATCCATACTTTTACACACTCCTTTTTTTCAAGAGAAAAAAATCACTTACATCCCTTTGTTTCTAATCGCCTCAATTAACAGGCAATTTTTTACTGACGGAAAATTGACTTTCTTGGATTTTTCCTTGTGCCGTTCATTTAAAGATGATAACTAGGGTATTGAATATTTACCTGATACAGGTAGCTTTGTACATATATTTCCATGGAATATATTAATATATGATGCAATTCTGAATTTCAGTCTTTGAAATATTAATTTATTTTAAAATTTAATTGAAAAAAATAATTTGCATTTTAAGACTTAGTGACGGACGTTGTTTCGTTACGACACAGTTATTACGTCAACATTAGCAACAAAGGGCATTTTTTACAATCATTATTTGCACGATAGCGCGTTCTGTCGGACTTACAAGAATGGCGACCATTGAAATTTCAATTTCCTAAACTTCGTGGCTGCCATCCTATAAATAACTATCTAACTGTACTGTAATATCACAAAATACTTACCTAGGGCGGGAAGTAAAAACACTGCCGTTTTTGTATACTTCGTACAATGTACATACAAAAATATATCTAAAGGTAGTGTGAATATATATTATACGAAACAAATCACTGCATTTTAAATTAACTGAGCTTTATTTGAAACAATATTAAACAATAAATTCAATCTTGCCGCCATTTTATCCCTGATTGGTGTCACTGCATGCTGTAGTTTCAGCTGAATTATTTTCGGCATTTACCGTATATATGGTCAGACTGCTAACGTCAGTCAGTTGTTTTATAATGAACGCAACTATTTCCAACAGAGATGCTATTATTTTACTATTATTTGTAATTTTGAAAACACCATCGTGCAAAAAAAAATAGTACAACACACGTTTGTGAAGTGTTTTACAAGAATCTCGGAAATTAAATCCTTGCTATCGTTCGCTTTTTAATTAATTTCCTCCACTTCTCTAAATCCACTTTACAACCTCGCATAGTTATTTAATATTGTGAAATTTATCTGTTTTTTAATAAAATTATTTAATGGACGTAGGGAAAAAGTTCCCAAATCGTTTTAGGTATCAAATAAAACAAGATTCTTCATGTGTAAATATTCTTAGCACGGTTTTATTAAAAAAGTGATATGTTTATAATTTCGGATAATATGACATGGAGAATGGCAATATGCATACGATTAGAGTTTTTTTTATTTTCATTCTTCTTAGGCGCTGAAATCGATCTTGCTAGACTAGAGCTTATCGTGCTCTCTTCTGGTTTTAAGTTTACGGGAACAAACCCATGTCGGTTTTTGTGGATTTTTTAGGACGTAAAATTCGTAAGTATATGTTCCTTCGAAAAGAGTCGCTTTTCTACGACTAAAGTGTTCCTCCTAGACGTTGATCTCTCTTCCACCATTTATAACGCCGAAAAGTCAACATTTTCCTTTCGACATTGATGCTATTTGAAATTCGCTTCTGAATTCCTTCTTTGTGCGGTTTCTTGCCAAGGTTTTCCTAGCAAGGGCGAGCTAACAATAACTATGTAACTATACAATTGCTAGTTTAGTTTCTGGGGACTTGAAAAACACAAATACCCCCTCCAGCATCGTCGTGGAATTGCTAATGGGTTCAAATATTTCTGATGAACTAACTGTTCAATGATACCATCAACATCATTAATTCTGAACTAACGTTTTCCAATCATCCCATGTGTAATCTACTTCCCTTAAATGATGGTTAATGATATTTTCCCACCTCATCCTTGTATATCAACTGGGCGTTTTTCCCTCTGGTTTTTTAAAAGTTTCCATGTTCCCCTTTCATTTCCAATTCGTGCCACATGTCCTACCCATCGCAGTCTACCAGACTTAATAGTTCTTATTATATCTGGTTTCCTATAAACATCATGTAGCTCAGTGTTAAATATTCTTCTCCATTCGCCTGTTCACCTCCTTTTGGTCCAAAAGTGTTCCTAAGAGCTTTATTCTCAAATACTTGCAATCTTGTCTCTACTCTTAATGTAAGAGTCCATGTTTCACATCCATATAATTAACTGGAGGACAACAGTTTAATATATTTTCAGTTTATCGATTTTTGAGAGACGTTGGGAAGTCTCTACAATACATAATGGCATGCATTTGCAGAAATAAGCCTATGTTTAATTTCCTTGTGCATCTTATCCCTATTTGTAACTATTGATTGTTATTCATTAAACGGTTCCTCTCTGTAACTTAATTTAAGTGGGCACATGTGTTTGCCATGTGTGTTGTCTTATGATGTATTTTATGATGGACCTTCAATAGTGAAAACCAAGATCCAGCGATACATTGTATCGATTTAAGTTTGTGGTTTACCGGTTCCTGTCATCCGATCATATATATTTTGTAATTCTATTGTGGCATATAAAAATGTAAGATAAATTTGTGTCTTAAATATGAGAAAGATCTTAACCAAGCAAGGGTGGCGTGACCACCCTAACCAAACCGAAACAAAACGTAACCTTACCGAACCTAACCTAACCTAATCTAACCTATACCTAATCCAACCGACCCGAACCCAACCTAACCTAAGCTAACCTAATCTAACCTTACCTAACCTAACCGATCCTTACATAACCTAACCGAACCTAACCTAACCAACAATTTACCTATCCTAATCGAAAGTAAACACACGAATCGAACTGAACCTGAACTAACCTAACCTAAACCAAAATAAACTTACCGAACCGAACATAACCTTAACTAACCTAACCTAACCTACCCTAACCTAAGTTAATCTTACGAATCAAACAAGGGTGGAGTGAACACCCCAATCAAACAGTAAAACGCCAAACCTAACCTAGTCAAACCTAACCAAACCTCACCAAACCAAGCTAGGGTGGCATGAACACCCCAACCGAACCTAATCTAACCGATCCAAACCTAACCTAATCTAACCTAACCTAACCTGACATAACCCATCCTAACTTAACTTGTTTTCTGAATGTAAACATTCAATTATGGTAACCATCACTTCATCTTAATATTGCCAAGTAAACAAACATGAATAACACAGTTCTGCTTTTTTTTAGGAAATAAACCCAATGGGTACAACTTGGACACTACACACACCCAGTCCCAAGGTTGAGATTTTAAAAATCCCTTACCCCGCCGGGAATCGAACCCGGGTCGCCGGAATGGAAGGTAGGGACTCGACCGACTACGCCACAGCGACGGACACCGTTCTGCATTTTAAAACTTATTTTTTTACTGATAGGTGATCCTATACGGAACTTTTGTTTCTTAAATTCAAAAATATCTCCATTTTCACCCATCACGTTAGGTTTTCAAAATTTTCATGAATAACTAGAAATTAAATTACAGCTTTGTGGAAGGTATTAAAAATTACTTTCAACAATGATTTTGTATGAAAAACTAGGTCAGAATTTATTTGTCACTAATTAAACATTACTTAATAATAATAATAAATAATAATAATAATAATAATAATAATAGTAATAAGAATAATAAATCATTATAAGCACATTCATAACCTTACCTCAATATTGGATTTCAAATTTTCTCCTCTTTGGCCTTCTCGCATGTTGTTCAGAGCAGACACTTTTCAACATCCAGACATAGTCACCCATCCTGTTAACACTTCCCTCGATACATCATTTCCATATTTGTTTTATAATCTTGTGAAATATTTCACCCTGTTTCACACTAAAATCTCCTAAATTATCAGGGGAATAATTTTGATGAGAATGAAGGAAGTGAACTTTGATACTCATGTTGCAACCAATCTGTTTGTAAATTTGTAGCATCACTTTAATTATTTTAACAAACTTTGGGTCTTTTTTATTTCCAAGGAAATAAAAAAAGACATCTCTGAAAGGATTCCATGCATACTTCACTTCTCGACTCATAGTACTCTCGAACTGGCTGTCCATAATCAGTTTTCGAATTTGTCCTCCAACAAATACATCCGTTTTAATATTTTCATTAGGTAATGAAGGAAATGTAGCGTAAAGGTATTTAAAGCACTCGCTGTCCTTATCTAGAGTTTTTAATAATACTTTCAGTAAACCTAATTTTATATCGAGTGGTGGCAACAACACTTTTGAGGGATCAACCAGAGATTCACTTCTTATATTTTTTTCGCCCGGTATTAAATTAGTCCTACGTGGCCACTGATCCCTCTCCCAGTGGTCTGACCTAGCTCTGATATCCCATTCACATAAGATACAAGGGTATTTTGTGAAACCAGCTTGCAGTACCAAGTAATAGTCTAATAAATCTTCAAATCTCCACAGACCAGCCATAGATGATTTTCGTAATGCAGTTTTTTATTTGAAGTCGAGAAAGTAAGAGAAAGCTAAGATCTCTATATTGAAAACAGTCAACTCAAACAAAATAGGATCAAACTCGGATAATTAGCGTCCAATTCAAAACCAGGCGTCAATGGACTGACGAACCATACACAGTGGTCTCTCTATTTTTTATATATATTTTTTTTTTATTTTTCTGGGTTTAAGGATCTGTTACAAGCTGTAAGTCTATTATACGGTATCAATGGCTCATTCCTCTTTCCAATAATGTATTTAGGAATTTTATATTCCTAAAAATCCATACACCTAAGCCAGAATTGCAAATGCGAAACTCGAAACCTGAGACGACTATGATAATCACTAGTCAATCAGGACCGACCTGTTGAACTAAAGAACGCCTTTTCAAGGAGTATTCAAAATATTGTAGATTAAAAAAAAGCAATCGAGCTTTTCTTTGGTATGGAAATAATCGGCCATAAGACACTCGTTTCGAGACGAATTGTAAGTGGGCTACAGTTCTACCAGCCAGGAGAGAATACCAAAAATGTCATAAAGACAAACTGCTGGCATTTGTAAAAAAAAGCACTATATAGTAAACATGTTTGTGAAAAAGTGACGTATCTCAGGGAACAGTAAAACTTCAATCAACATTAATTTATCTGCGTTGAATATTACAAGAAGAGCAGTATTTCTTGTAACACGTTATTTTCCCTTGTGTCCAGACAGAACTTGCAGAAACCGGGTCGTGCGTCTCTAAATAAATAACTGCAGTATTCACTCTCATGTCCCGTAAGGATTCTGTTATAATTAATTTTTTCAAACAATCGATAGTATTAATGAAGTATAAATCGACATTAAGAGCTCGTATGAAACGTTATAACTAAAAATCTGTTATCAACTTATTAGTTGTGCTGGAAATTGTGTTCCTCTTGACACAAATCAGAAATTACTTAGAATGTTAGAACATGTTTAATAAAAACTTTAGACTTTCTTTATGAAGTAAATAATTACATTTCAAGAGTCGGGTCTGAAGAAGAGTTAAAAATAGTAATAAAGTTATTTTCTGTATTATCATATTTATTATTATTATTATTATTATTATTATTATTATTATTATTATTATTATTATTATTATTATTATTATTATTATTATTATTATTATTATTATTATTATTATTATTATTATTATAGTCGGCCGCGGTGGACTAGTGCTTAAGCTCCTTGCCTCTGGTCCCAAGGGTCGCGGGTTCAAACCCGGCCGGGGTGGATGGATTTTTTAGACGGAAAAATCCAAGGAGCAAGTCCTCCGGGGGGGGGAGTTAAGCCGTGGGTCCCGAGTTTGAAGATTTTCAGGCTCGTAAAAAATCCTTAAGCCTGAAAGAAAAGGACTCTAAACAAAATGTACCGAATTTTCCCGTCCTAGTACTACCATTGTTTCCTAGATGTCAGTATGAGGCGGAACGCTGACCACGGACCACTCAAAATGACATATATACGAAACTAAGGCCGGTATTCTTGAAACCAACTCTCCTCTCCCCCACCTCTCTCACTTCCGTAAGTTGAGTCTGACCACGAGAGTGAGAGATGGTATTCTTGAAACCATCTCATCTCTATCTGAGGCGAGATGGAGACGAGATGGAAAAATGCGCATGTTGGCAATGATTTTAAAAATGCATAGAGAAATAATCCATATGATATTGTGAAATATGGCGTCTTTTAAAAATCGTCTGCCATTTTACAGGTTATGGGAATGTGATTGTTTGCCTAAAATAAATTAAACTTATTACAAAAATGAGGAAATAGAATCTGATTGAGGTTAAACATAAAATATATGTGTGCAACCAAAACGTATTCATGGCAAAATTAGGATTTCCTACATATAGAAATGTCCAACAATGAAAGTAAAAAATATATAATTGCCCAGTTATCCCTTATAAAATTAGTTATCTGAATAGGCTTATATTATTGATAATATTGATAAATATAGTAAGAAGAGTATAAAAGGTCAAATTGTAACATTCCACAGCTTTTATATTTTATACATGTGTATTGTGATGGAGAAAAGCGTACGTTATGGGATATCGACAAACCAAATTAATAAATATGATATACGTGATCTATTTTATACAAAATTAATAACAGTATTAGTAATCCATTTGAGATGGTCTATTTTATTTTATTATGTTATCTTTATGGATAATAGGTATGCCTTTATGCATAACAGGTAATACTATAGGTCCTAATAATTTTGTAGGCCTAACCTTAAAAGTCGAGATTGTAGCAAAATAATTTATTATTATGGTTTATAAAATCATTGATAGGTAACTATGATTTAATTTATTGTTGTAATTGTTAACAGAAAACCATTATCAAAATTACACTATGAAGATAATATTTTAAGAACATGAAGAAATTACCATCACCACGTTATGTTAATACACCAAATAAATACAAAGTTATTAATCCATTTTTGATGGTGCATTTTATTTTCCTTCTTTGATAATAGATACACATATGCATAACACGTAATACTATAAGTCTGCCTGGACTAAAAGTTGAGATTATGGTTAAAAATATACATATGGTATAGGGCTCAACTGCACTTCTACTAGCGCTTGATTTTTCATTTATATTGTTGTAAACTCTTCTTCTGTATTAACTAACATTATTTAATACTTTAAACTTTTTCAAACAATTTTTATAACATTATTAGACAATTTTGAAGTATTTATTTAAATATGCAAATCACAATATTATCAGATCTTCACATGCAAAATAATACGGACAGGCATAGGCATGATTAGAAAATATTTTCATGGGGACATATTAATGATATATACTTTTAAAGTACATTAGGTAACATGCATGGAGCTCAAATTCATAAATTAAATATAATAGACATAGGGGACATTGTATGTTTTGTTTAGACAGGGGATGACAGGATGGGATTTTTAAATAATCTAAAGCAGGAAACACTCCAAAACGATTGCAGACGACCACTTTCAGAGAATTCAGTACGTGCTAGTTACCGGATTTCAAAATTGATTGCTGAGAAATCATATCAAATCTAAAACACACTCCAGATTAAACGATGACACCCTTGTCTCAATATTACGTCTCTCTACGAGTACTATCAGCCTGACATAGATAAATTAGTGTCAGCGGTCTACTACGCGCCCTTCAAACGTTTGCACAGATATATGTAAAGTATGTACGAATGGAAGGGTTTGTGCATATGTTTCAGGTTGTAAGGCTGCGCAGCCACTGATACCGCATGGTATACCGAGATCACAATAACAACAGTCTTGAGTTCAATGAAAGGCGGAATGAGAAAGATGTCATACTACCCCTCATTCAGCAGCCCCCCATGCCTGATCTAGCCATTGTAGGGGAGTCATGTGATCAGCATGTCGGGTCTCTCAGCCGTTTAGCTAGTCTTCTCAACCTGGAGTCGCTATTTATTATTGCTACCCAAAGCCTCACGATTCTGGGTGGGCACCGGTCCAATGCTGACCGAAATTCCATCCGAAAATTTGTTCCCCCAGGGGGGCCCGAACAAACAGAAGTCCTGTAGCTCTGCGCAAAGGATTCATGCCTTAACAATTCGGCTACGGCGAGGGACCGAAATAAAAAAAATAAACATAATTATTAGTAAAGGAGTGAACAAACGCAATTCGGGAAGCAAGTAGGTTACTAGTTTCGAACTTATTTGCTAGCTCTCGCTCAAACACGTCCTCGACTAGTAATGTACTACTTACTTCCCTTGTTGCGTACATAACTATTAACGTCACTCTTTCAAAGAAAGGTAATAACCGCCGTAATTAAAATCTGTGCGTGAAAGAGTTGAAAATTATTGCTCAGAATGATTTTATGATAGGCTTCAAGATCATATATGTGTCATTAAGTCTAATACACAGAACCACAGTCTTACTTCCCTTCCAATGGAAATCATTCTCAGGATTGCACGCCCTTAAAATCCATAGATACTAGCCGGGTTTGAACTCGAGAATCTCAGAACCGAAGGCGAAAATGGTATTCACTATTATATCGGTAATGATAATCAAGGAATTGTATTACTCATAAGAATTGAAAGATTTCCTATTTGTGACAACAGATGTCACTGTAGCTACTTATGTTAGTGACATCTGGTCATGAAAAGATGAAGACAGAGGAGTCCTTGAGAAGTCAGGGATCAGTTAAATAAGCCAACTTTATAACATAGTCTGTTTCTATTAATGTATATTCACATCAGATATAGAAATAAATAAATTCTTCAATATTGCATACCAAACTGAATGTTAATAGTTCCTAAAATATTAGTTTAACTTATCTCCACAAACTATTAGGAACATTCCAAATAAACCACCACTAAAATCATACAATAGGACAAAACAGAATACACAAACGTAATTTAATCCTCAGTTTTATGTGTTACAACTATAACATTGATTTGAAGAGAAAAATTATACGCTCAGACCGGGACTTGAACCCGGGACCCTTGGTTCTCTAGACCAAGTGCTCTACCAACTGAGCTACCTGAGCAAATACCGATCTAAACGCAAATCTTTCTCTATATACATTGTAATTCCCATCCACCAAAAGCATTTGGTGGATGGGAATTACAATGTATATAGAGAAAGATTTGCGTTTAGATCGGTACTTGCTCAGGTAGCTCAGTTGGTAGAGCACTTGGTCTAGAGAACCAAGGGGCCGGGTTCAAGTCCCGGTCTGAGCGTATAATTTTTCTCTTCAAATATGATTTATCCATCATTGAGATGTACGAAATCAATAATATAACATTGAGCTTTTTCTACATTTATTTCGTTTCCTCTCCCTTAGTAAATACATGTCCCAAATCACCCTGACCTTACGACCCCTAGGGAGAGAATTTGAAACACGTCGAAGGTATCTCAGGATGAGCGATCAACTCAATCCCAGTGTCCATAAAACAAACACGAGATATCGTACATTTAAGGTACTAAAATAAAATAAGCGTTCCAAAGCTTAAGTTTGGAATAATTATGTAGTCAGAATCATACTTAGATAAAGTTTGAGTCGAAAGTAACACCAATAATTAGAATGAGTACTTACCGACTTAAATATTGTTATATTTTCATTGAACCTTTATCTTCGACAATTTTTTGAACTGCCAGAAATAAAATTGGCATTTTACGTTATAGGCCTATTGTTCCAATGGCCCGAAAGAAAGTCGTTCGAAAGAGGATACAGAAAATGAAATAATCGGAAACATTAAGGGAATAAAACTACGATGGTTTTTTTCTTAAATTAACAATTACGCAGCTTGAACTTTTCAAACACATGGTTAAGAAAACGGGGCGCTACCATATCGTCACCTTACTTCTAAAACCTCTTAACCCTTAAATTCGTAATGTATTTTTAGGATACATCAGTTAGTTCAATTAATCTAATATTTTAAATAAATCAGAAGAAAACGAACAAAAATAAGCCATTTAAATGTGTATCTAATTATACAATATACCTAATAACAACAGTTACACAAGATTCCGTTTTCACTGCGGTCCGCCACATTCAAATAACTAAGAGATGAAATTTATGTTTAGCCAATTTAAGGGTGAAGTCAAATTTAATAGAGTTTTCAAGGAGCTTATAAACACTTTAAACATTACTTATTATGTTGTATTTTTTTATTTAGGAACTAGTTAATAGCCGACGTGCGCTGCTACACGTAAATAAATGATGTGTTTTTTTCATTTAGTTCAATAAGTAAAAGGGAAAATAAATATAAATTTATATCGTTATTCTTTTTAGATACCCCGTGCTGATCACCCGGCATTGCCCGGGAAACTAAGCGTCCCTATGTACTTGGCATAAGTGAGCTGAAAAATAAAATTCCTTATTTTGAGTTATCCACAAACGAATACCCACCGTGCGCTGCTATGCCTGCCCAGTAATCTACTTATCCCGATCTTCTTCGCATCAATGAAAGACAAAAATGGTTATTGTGAGTTATCCTTAAAAGATATGCTGTGGCGGACTTTTCTGTAGATTTTTTTTTTTAGATATTCAATTCTGTGTACATTAATGTTGTGTGTTTGTTATGTTTTGGGCAGCGTAAGCCATTTAAGCTTACAAAAGTGACATTTTTTCACGTTATTGCACTACAGAAGGTGTTTTTTAAGGGTGAAGGGCTTGAGCATTCAAGCTCTCTTGTAACCTACAACCTTCCCGGGAAAATTCAGAATATTTTGAAAAATGCCCCATGACATAGTATGACAGCACATTCTTTCCCGGGAGTCCACTTATTCCGATCTCTTTGGCATCAATGAAAGATAAAAATGGCTATTGTGTGTTATCTGTAAAAGATAAACATATGGTGTTGCTAACTTTTTTATAGAGTTTTTTGAGGTATTCAATTCTGTGTATATTCATTTTGTGTATTTGTCAAGGTTTAGGCAGCGTAAGCCATTTAAGGGTAAAAAATGGGACTTTTTCATGTTTTTCATCATAAAGGATGTTTTTAAGGGTGTAGGATTTGAGTATCTCAACTCTCGTGTAGCCTAGTTCGTCCCGGGAATCTTCTGAACATTTTGCAAAAAAAAAACATCACTATCGGATCAACGGTATGGCTACAAATGAAGTACGAACAAAAAAACATTTTTATATATTAGATATTCCACAATACAGAAGTGATTTCTCGCCAGAGGTGCCTGTCTAAAGCACCTTCTTCCCTCAAATCTCTAGCTTCCGTACTTCTCTTCACTTCATTCATCTCTAGGCCTGTCTCTTCCACTTCTTCCATTAGCTTTCCAATTAAGGATCTTCTTTGGTATTCTCTCTTCTTCCATTCTTATGAGGTGTCCATACGATTTCAAACGTTTTTCTTCTAGTTTTCCTATGTTGTAATTATGTTAGCAAATAAGACATGGAATGAGAACAAGAGGACTGGAGGACATGGAATGGATGGATAGGAGTGAGTGGAGAAGGAAAATAAAACTTTAGAGAAAGAAAGATGAGTAAACATTGAAAATCTGTACATAAATAAAATCGTTTTAACGTCTAACTTTGAATGCAAACTTTCAAAATTGGACATTAAAACATAGTTACAAAATAATAAACAATATTGAAGAGTGTGTTTATGTTTTTCTGAAAATTTTGTTAAATTAGACTTACGAGGTTTCAGAAGTAAGGTGACGTTATTTTATCAACATCTCATTAACCTAACAGTATCTAACACTATCTTGATTAAATAACGTAAGTTACAGAATACCCTACTTAAGTCCAGACGTATTTTTTTCAAATTGAATTTTGAATAAAATTAATGGTTACTTTTGGGTCAGTACAAAATTTTAACTGTTTAATTTTTTCTTACATAATAGTGAAAATATTATACAATAATATACTACTTTCATTTATAATAAAACATCAAGCAAAATATGGTTTTCAAAAACTTCAAATTTCGAATTTATACCAAATTGGTTCTTTTTCATGTCATAGTAAAGTTACAAATATCACTGCCCTTTTTTATGCATAAATTTGGAGGGTCTTTTAAGAACGTATTAAATATGCTTTTCATGTGACTGATTACTGCGTGTATGAATAAATTAAGGTAATTTACGTTAATTATAATATGGTTTCCTTCACCGGTGTGGAAAGCAAGGGGAAGCTACCACACCTGTAATTCCCTAGTAAAGCTGCAAATTATAGCATGACAATGTTATGATTGCAGAACACTATGGAATGGAATAATAAAGTTTACAATACATTTTCTTGTTCTTCAATGGGATTACAGCCCAACAAGTACCTTCTTCTCTTCGAAGACTCTCGTCCAGACATACCTCTCAATTGAAACTTTTTCCCAATTTATTAATTTTAAATTCGTTAGATCTGGAGGTACGCCGTAGCACCGTGGTTAAGACACTATACTAAAATGCAGAAGGTCCCGGTGGTGTCAATATTTTTAAACTGACCCAAACCTTCTGGCGGCACTATGGCCCAGGGGTCGACTCAGCTTCTAACGGAAACGAGTACCAGACGCTTTATCTGGGGACAAAGGGGGCTGTCACGCAGGGCTGAGAACCCGGCTGACATCAAGTGCCGATTATCCAGAAAAGTGGGAGACTTAACCTCCTACTACCCCAAGGGCCTCCTGAGGCCTGTGGTGGGATCATTTTACTTTACTTTCATTAGATCTTTAAGCACACAATCCCATCATGTGTTGTTAGGTGCTCCCTCCTACTACCCCAAGGGCCTCCTGAGGCCTGTGGTGGGATCATTTTACTTTACTTTCATTAGATCTTTAAGCACACAATCCCATCATGTGTTGTTAGGTGCTCCCTCCTACTACCCCAAGGGCCTCCTGAGGCCTGTGGTGGGATCATTTTACTTTACTTTCATTAGATCTTTAAGCACACAATCCCATCATGTGTTGTTAGGTGCTCCCTCCTACTACCCCAAGGGCCTCCTGAGGCCTGTGGTGGGATCATTTTACTTTACTTTCATTAGATCTTTAAGCACACAATCCCATCATGTGTTGTTAGGTGCTCCCTCCTACTACCCCAAGGGCCTCCTGAGGCCTGTGGTGGGATCATTTTACTTTACTTTCATTAGATCTTTAAGCACACAATCCCATCATGTGTTGTTAGGTGCTCCTCTTAATTTCGTTCTATGAGGTTGCGAACCGAAGATATGTTTACTTTCTATAATTTTTCACTCTCATAATATGTCCAATCCATCTAAAACGGTCAGGCCTAATATTTGAAAGATATCAAGATTTGCTAATAATTATATTAATGTATATATATATATATATATATATATAATATATATATATATATATATATATATATTTCTATATGATATCTACACATACTGCCTCCAATAGTTTTCTCAGTATCTTCTTTCAAATATTTGAACCATTGTAGATTTAAGAATCAAATACTCAATTTTCAGTAGCACAAATGACTTTGTCAAATCAATATTTGGCACGTATATACCCTACATATATCCATTTATAATAATACTAGCCAAGGGCAGGTCTTTCACTGCAATCATAGCATTTTCATGCTATGCTGTTACAGCTTTACTCGGGAATTACACCGGTGAAGGATGATGATAATAATAAGAATGATGATGATGATGGCCGAATGATCTTTGGGAACCGTTGGGTCCGAAGCTTCCTGACATTGTCTTACAGGTGAGGAAAAATCCCGACAAAATGCTCACCCAGGAGCCTGTCCCGACCGGGAATAGAACCCGGGCCTGCTGCGAGACCACATGGCTTCTTAATATGAAATTGAGTTTACTCCTTATTCCAAATCTCTATTTATTTTAAATATTTAACAATTTTCATGGCTTGGGTATTTGTGCGTGATTTTTAAATATCCTTAATTATAGTTTTAAAATTATTCGTTATATTCTGAATGCGATGATACTTACAATTTATATACATATATACTTATTTAATGTAGTTGACAATCAAATAGTTATTTTTATATGACTGCCCGCAACTGACAGATGCCTTTAAATGTCCAAGAACGAACACATATCTCCGAATAACAGCATTTTGTAAAACTTCTTTCTCAATAAAAATATTTTAGCGCGGTATGGTTTTTTAAATTGACAACCCAGCTACAAATTTGGGCGATCAGTATGTTGATAATTAATCGATAGTTGATGTTTACAAGCTTCTGAGTTATGGAATTTTTATTTTTATTTGCATTTTACTTTTTATTGAAAGTGGGCCTAATTGTTATTATCTAGTTTTGTTTGTATAAATACTTTGGTATTCGCCATCGTGAGTGTTACGTCAATAGCTTCACCAAGAAGAAAGGAAATGTAAGCGATGCTCGTGCACGTGCTAGATTGTATGAGACAAGAGATCACATACCTGGCGGCCTTTATTAAAATATACATTTCTGACCTCGTCAGTTAATGATTAAAACAAAACCATGAAATCTGCCTACTATAAAGAAAATGCAAAACCTTGTTTCAACGAATTGTTAAATCCGATGCATAAGCACAATATTAAGAAAATAAAATGTGGATTAATATATAATTTTGTTTCTTTTTTAGGATTGTCAATGTCACCTCTTTTCCAAGGCAATTTTCATAATTCGGCGAGAAAAATTCAAGAAATACATTTCTTACTGAGTGTAAGTTAAAACTGATTCAATGTCATAGAGCTAGGACTCGTTAAAGAAATAATAATAATAAACACACTAACTAATTTACAGGCATTACCCATAGGTTCACGGCCGCATAGAATTAAGCTCTCCATAGATTCCTATTTTTAGCATTGATTTGAAATTATTCCTTGTATATTTTATTTCTCACAAATCGTAGTTAATATTATTCTCCCACCTCATTCTTGGTCTCGTTTCTGAACACTTTTCCTACAAGGAATTTACATGTCCCTCTTTCATTCCCCATTCGTACCACATGTCCTGCCCATGACGTGTACGAGAATAAATTATTCTTATTATATCTGATTTCCAATAAAGATCATGTAGCTACTATAATGTTAATAAAAATAATTTATTTATTTATTTATATAGGTAATTTTCATGTTTACATCCCCTAGTACAGCTGCAAGCATAGCATGAAAATGCTATGATTGCAG
The DNA here is from genome assembly GCA_030220185.1 of Diploptera punctata. Classification (NCBI taxonomy): domain Eukaryota; kingdom Metazoa; phylum Arthropoda; class Insecta; order Blattodea; family Blaberidae; genus Diploptera; species Diploptera punctata. The sequence goes on along the minus strand of JASPKZ010001203.1, from coordinate 1,013,390 downwards.
TGAAGGACCTGCTTTCGGGCAGAATTACTATGGATGAATGGACATCTTTCTGTGTCTAAAGTTTTATTTTTCTTATGGAGATACATCCCTATGCTGAGCTGATGTTTTCCAATCATTCCCTGTATAATCTACTTCACTCAAATCATAGTTATTGTTATTCTTCCACCTCATTCTTGGTAAAAGCTGCAAAGCATAGCTTGAAAAATGCTATGATTGCAGTGAAAGACCTTCCCTGGGACAGAATTATTATGAATGGATGGATGTACATTCTAAGTGTGAAAAGGAAATAAATGGAGATACAATATAAAGATAAACTAACAAGAGGAAGTGAGTAAGAAAATGTTTTATAGGTATTTTATGTACAAGAGAGAGAGAGAGAGAGAGAGAGAGAGAGAGAGAGAGAGAGAGAGAGAGAGAGAGAGAGAGAAAGAGAGAGTATGAGTACGTATGTATGTGTGTACATGCGCGCGCAAAAATAAGCTTCTATTACTAATTCACTGGCATTAACGAATCCACAGGTTCATGGCCGCGCGAGCATAAGCTCCCCATACATCTCTATCATGGGATAATATTTCCCAAACATCCTCTGTATAATCTACTTCCCTCAAATCATAGTTAATGTTATTCTTCCACATCATTGTTGGTCTACCAACAGGGCGTATTCCTTTTGTTTTTTCTACAAGATGCTTCCATTCATCTCTTTCATTCCCCATTCGTGCCACATGTCCTGCCCATCACAGACTATGAGACTTAACTTTTCTTATTCTATCTGACTTCCTATAAAGACCATCTAGCACACTGTTAAGTAGTATTCCCCACGTGTTCTTTTACATTTATGGAAATGACCAAAAAGTTAGCACGTAGGGTAAAATAAATCCGTGTGCACTACTATTAGTATCAATACAACGCACTATATACAATAAAAAAATTAACGAGTTAACTGATTAATACCTAATAATAACTACGTTTTTTCAGATCGATTAATACGAGAAATATGACAAAGAAGTGAGTTAATAATTACAGGATTAAGTTATCTGAAAACCACACGTTGGTGTTTTACAGCAGTGGATAAGTTTGTGATGTAACAAAACTAAACTAAAGCAAATGATTCAATGTTTCAAGGTTTCCAACAGTATAAAAACCCAGAATTAACAAAACAAAATAATTTCAAACGGTAGTATCTTTCAAGACAAATTTATTTATACCTGGTTAGATTTTGCATTCCTAGAAGGATAATTTCATTTTTTTATTAATATACTTTAAAAATGTTATAAGGAGCAGAACTAAAAGACACACACTAATAAGAGTTTAAAATTTACAATACGGTTTTTCGTAATTTCATGACAAGTTTTGGTTTGCTGCATTTAAACTGAACAGCAACTCGCCACTGGATTAACACTTGATAATATGTGTATACTATGTATTAGTAAATATAAAATGTTTGATATTTTAGGTAAAAAAATATTTACTAAGACTATTTAACTCATGCCCCAAATGGGATTCAATGACAAATCATATTTCAATTATTTTTTTATTACAACCAATCGCAGTCGTGTTTCACCTCAAATTTATCTAAGAAGTCTGTCATATTAAGGAAAGCTCCTCCTTTTTAACATTCTGATTATGTTATAGCATTATTATGCAGTAACTGACTCCCTAAGAAATACGGCTACCAGTTTGTATATATAGTGCACAAACATCAGCTGATGGTGATTCCGGGAAATAATATGAAAACATTTGTAGCAATTGATTGTACCATTAAATGAAGAAACCGCTGTTTCAACTTTCTTAAAACGAATTATTTCCCAGGAAATAACGTTGCAGAAAAATATAATTGACATATTTACATCATAGTACATCAGAAGTTAATTAATAACTATAATGTTGGTTATAAATTTCTCCACTAGGGTGCATTCTTACAATATGGCAGAAGAAGTTGGAAAACGAGTTTAACGTGCTCTTAAATTCGTAGGAGACATCGCGGTAACAGGCGGATACCTGAAAAAGGATATCAAAGACGACATATACAATGCGGTAAGTGAAGTCAAAAACTGTTATACTACAATTAAATCAATTATAGAAGAGCTCACGAGTGAAAATATAAAGCTTCAAAACGAGGTTACAATGATACAAACAGACACGGAGAGGCGTAACGACAGCTGCACAGAGCGACATCTGTCGACCACATTCAGGAAGCTACCGGCTCTAGCGATAGCCAGCCTCTACCGACGACTCACCGGCAGGAGATCACGACAGCTCAACAGATACAAACGAGAACCATCAGATACCCATCCAACTAATGCATAAATCATGTCCGGATAGCGAGTTAGGAGACAAAATAATGAACAAAATATCCCTGAAAATAGAACTCATGATGGAGGAATCCACAACTAAAATCACAAACATTATAAAAAAAGAGAACCAAATCCGAAAATCCAGACACCACCCCACTACGCAGCACAGAACAGGCAATCAACTCACAGGCAGTAGATCCCGAACTACGGGCAACTTCGAACCCCGAAGCTGATACAGCAGCAGGAAAGAGAAAAAGACAACCAACAACCTTGGATAGAAGAGGTCAGACGTAATCGTAGAAAGGATGAAAATAACGAACCCCATCCAAAAAGACTAACTGCAACCCAGAAGGGCACCGCGCTAGCTAGCACATTAAAAGCAGCGGAGAAAAATATATGGATCTACATTGGCAGGCTCAGCACTGAAACTTCAGTAGATGATATAACCAATTACATCAAAGAAAAAGGCATCGATAAAGTAACCGATTGTGAGATGGTTAACACAAGAGGAAACAATAGAGCGTTTAAAGTGGGAGTTCCCTTCAAATATCAAGACAAGATATTCAATACTGACTTCTGGCCAGAAGGCGTCACTTTTCGCTCATTTCGGATCCGATTATAACGACCTGAACTGTATCCTCTGGAACGTTGAAGGTCTGCGCTCTATAATGAAAACCCCAGAAATGTTCCTACTGGGTTCCTACTGGTACTTACAGAAACCTTTCTCCTAGAGCCCGTTCAACTAGATGGCTACTACGCAATCCACGCATTAGCAGAACGCGGACAGGAGGGCAGACCCTCAGGTGGAGTCTCATGTTTCTACAGACCAACCTTTGCGGAAGTGATCCATAAGTATGGGTATTTCATTATTTTCAATACCATACAAAAACCGAACAAATATAATTTATTAGTAACCGAGCTTACTTCTTATTCTGACATGAATGTGTGACCATATGTGTGGATTTTGAGGAAATAGATATAAGACAGATACAATTTTAATACAAAACAAATACTAGAAAATAAACAAAGTAGATATAAATATGTACATTTCAAAAAGGCATACGATATAACAATTATGAAAGAGAAATTTACAGTACGGTACCCTGGTAGGTGGATTAAGGCTGTTAGGAAAATCTAGGCCAGATATATGTATGCAACAAGTGACTAGTGATGAAAATATATCTTATATATGACTGAACAGGTCTATATACGAAAAGGTTTTTGCAGTTATCGTGTGTATAATTCATTACTTTGATTTCTTTTTGTTCTACTTGATGGTGAGATGATCATGTGAAGAAGAAACACTCAGAAGAGAACAAAACAGTGTGCCAAAAAAAAATCTCTGGAATGGAATAATTAGGGATTGCTTAGCAAAAGGGGAAACCCAAAAATTACATAGTGCAGTAATGTCAGAAATTGAATAACAAAATGTCTAGAATAAAGTTAGGAATTTGAACAAAACAAAAATACTCCGTTGGCGTGTGATATATTCAGGCTATTACTTCACAACTTACTTTTCTTTTTCGGAAAATGGAGAGGAGAGGAAAGAATTTCACAAAGGCCCAATGATTTCGAGAGCGGTGACAGAAACTATTATTGTATATAAACACAGTAACGTAGTTGGCTGAGGTAAAATGGCACAAGTTGAAAAGTCACGGATTCGAGCCTCGATATTATCGGAAATTATAAACAGTCGTAAACCTTATGGTGGATTCAATTCAGCCCCTACTTAAGTGAGTGTCAAACTTGTTATGGAGATAAAGGCGGCCGTCACACAGGGCTGAAACCCGGCTGATATCTCGTCTCGATAGTCAAGAAAGGTGGTAGCCTTTACCTTCTACTATCCCTAGGGTAGTCCACCGCTGTGGTCTTGAGGTAGTGTGCTGCCTTGTCACGCAGAGGGCCCGGGTTCGATCCCCGATCGGGGCAGTTTTTCTTGGTGAGGTTTTTATCGGGGTTTTCCTCACCTGTAAGACAGATGTCAGGAAAACGTTAAGGCCCAAACGGTCCTCGAAATCATTTGGCCATCATAATCATCCTTCTCATTATCGTCATCATCCTTCACGGTGTGGAAAGCAACGGGAAGCTACCACACCTACAATTCCCTAGTAAAGCTGCAAGCATAGCATGAAAATGCTATGGTTGCAGTGAAGGACTGCCTTCGGGCAGAATACTGTGGATGAATCCCTAGGGTCTCTTTAGGTCTGTAGTAGGTTCTCATAACCTTTACAAACGCACATTCAATAATATATTCACTAGATAGACCAAATATTTCGAATGCAATAAAATCATAAATGTCGAATGTCTATATAATAATAATAATAATAATAATAATAATAATAAATAATAATAATAATAATAATAAATATAATAATAATAAAATAATAATAATAATTAATAATAAATAATAATAATAATAATAATAATAATAATAATAAATAATTATAATAATAAATTATTAATATATAATAATTAATAATAATAATAATTAATAATAATAATTATAATAATAATAATGAATAATACTTAATAATAATAAGTAATAATATAATAATTAATAATCATAATTAATAATAATAATAATTAATATTAATAATAATAATAATTAATAATAATAAATAATTAATAATAATAATAATAATAATAATTAATAATAATAATAATAATTAATAATAATAACTAAGAATAACAATAATTAATAATAATTAATAACATAATAATAATAATTAATAATTAATAATAATAATTAATAATAATAATTAATAATTAATAATAATAATAATTAATAATAATAATAATTAATAATAATAATAACTTACTTACTTCCTCACTGGCACTATCGAACCCGTAGGTTCATGGCCGCGCGGACATAAGCTCTCCATACATCCCTATCCTGAGCCAATGCTTTCCAATCATTCCCTGTATAATCTACTTCCCTCAAATCATAGTTAATGTTGTTCTCCCACCTCATTCTTGGTCTACCAACTGGGCGTTTTCCTTCTGGCTTTCCTACAAGAAGTTTCCATGCACATCTTTCATTCCCCATACGCATAATAATAATTAATAATAATAATAATAATAATTAATAATAATAATAAATAATAATAATAATAATTAATAATAATTAATAATAATTATAATAATAATAATAATAATTAATAATAATTAATAATAATAATAATTAATAATAATCATTAATAATAATTAATAATAATAATAATTATAATAATATAATAATAATAATAATAATAATAATAATAATAATAATAATAATAATAATAATTGTTTTGTAAGCCTATGTTTTCCCTTTAGAGATTTAGGCGCTCTCCCCCTACAGGGAAGAATTTGAACCATACTAATTTAGTTACACTTGTTTTCATATAGATGTCATTTTGAGTGGTACGTGGCCAGCGTTCCGCCTCATACTGACATCTAGGAAACCAAGGTAGTACTAGGACGGGAAAATTCGGTAAATTTTGCTTAGAGGCCTTTTCATTTAGGCTTAAGGATTTTTTACGAGCCTGAAAATCTTCAGACTCGGGACCCACGGCTTAAAGTCCCTCCCGGAGGACTTGCTCCTTGGATTTTTCCGTCCTAAAAAATCCATCGACCCCGGCCGGGTTTGAAACCTCAACCCTTGGGACCAGAGGCAAAAAAGCATAATCACTAGTCCACCGCGGCGGACAATAATAATAATAATAATAATAATAATAATAATAATAATAATAATAATAATAATAATAATAATAATAATAATAGTAATAATAATAATAGTAATAATAATAATAATAATAATAATAATAATAATATGTCCACCGCTGTTGTCTCCGGATGGCATCCCTACTACATATGAAGTGGTCTTAGGTTCGATACCCGGACAGGACAAAATTCCTGGATGCTTTTATTTGATATTTTCGGGGTTTCTCCTCACGTGTAAATCATATAGGAAGCATTAAAGCCCAAACGATCGCCGAACATCATCAATCCATCATAAGCATAATTTCATATTCGCCATATTTATTATGAATATGTGTGTTTCGTCTTAATGGTGTGTTGTCTAGGAGGAGTGCCTGGCACTCAGCAGCTCACTCCCTCCATGGTCAAAAAAGTGTTTTCAAATCCCTTCCCGACAAGACGTAAGAATTGCGTGGTGTGTGGTGTGTGAAACGTAGGCTACCTATGTTAAACTGAGTTTATAAACAAAAGTGGACATTAACAATAAGTTTTGTTTGGAATTCGTGATCACATTCAGTAAGATTTGATTATTGCGGCGCAAATTAACTTTTTTTTTCACTTCGATATTTTTGTTCATCCACCGCTGTTGTCTCGGGGTAGCATCGCTACCTTGTATAGAGTCAATCCGGGTCGAATGTCGCCGGGTCAAGTTTCCTGCGTAATGTTTTTTCGAAGTTTATCCTCACCTGTAAATAAATGTCAGGAAACGCTAAGGCCCAAACTGGCAATTATAACCATAATATATTCCCCATATTTAGTATGGATCCTTAGAGTGAATGGTATGTTTGTGTTGTCTCAGGAGGCTCTTCATGTCATTGAGTGCTCATGAAATATATATATATGCGATCGAATGTTTAAATTTTATCTCCTGACAGATCGTGCCATTCTAAGAGCCGTGTGGCCGGAGGCATATAATCCTAAATATGCTATATTAAACAACAGTGGAAAGGATGAAGAATAAGAACAAGAAAACGTCCTTTTTACGTTACTACTAGTTATGTTATATAGTCTATTGTTTCATTTTAATTGAGTTTGGTGATGGAATTTTTTATAGTGAGCTCATGGAACTTGTGCCACTTATTCACCTCAATTCTTCCAAGGTGAGCGACAACATTTCAGTATCTTCTTTAAAAAAAATGGAAAAAGTGGATCCATGTGTCAAGGATAACTGGATTTCATCATATATTTTGAACGCGTGTTTTAAGATCAGTGTTTCACCTCTCGGTGGGCGAACCTATCCGATATCGTATCATAATACCTTACTATTTCGCTTTTATTCATTTAAGACAAAAATTGAAACAATAAGTTCATGTGATTTAATACAATTTACAATTAATTAAGGTAGGTACACTCTTCTTATGAACTTGTTATGGTGATAGAGATATGAAAATCTTTATGTGTAAGATGATACGGCGTTACTGCTTATTTCACGATTTATATATTCAGAATTGTATTTAAGAAAAGGAAAATCAATATTTGCAATGGAATGCCTAGATAGTCAAGTCGGTATCCCTCTAACGTGTAGAGTTAGATATCCCGGGCTCAGGCGTTATTACTTTCTTTACATGTCGTACATATATATATATATATATATATATATATATTATATATATATTGTTGATTTATACTTTATTTGTGAATTTAGACCTCAAGATATGCGGGGTTCAGGCGTTATTATTTTATTTTCATGTCATATTATTGACTATATATTTTATTGGTAAGGTAAAGAATTTAGACCTTCAGAACTAATATATGCTTCAATATAACGGGCTAATGGATATATAATTTACAAAACTTTCCTATAAATAGCAGTAACTAGATATTACACTGCATCAAAAACCTAACCTAATCAACCCAGAAATAATAGAGTAAAATTACAAAATATTAATTAATCACTAGGAATATGAGCACAGTAAAATTATTGTTTGATACAAAATGATTTTGAAACATTTATTAGAGAACCTTTTATATTTTACTTGTTTCAGTAAAAAACTTGGGACAAAGTAATTCATTTTCTTGGTTCACAATAAAGTTCACGCTTTGTATTTATTGCGACTTGAGCCAAAAGTTAAGTTTAAAACATAATAACAAGTGAGATGTTTGCACATGCAGTGAATAATATCTTTGTTGTAATTTAAACTGTTAAAATGGAAAAATTCTTGCCCTAATTACAACACTGCTAAATTCAGTCGCAAGATATCAGCCTAGAACATTGATTTAATTTATATCACACATAAAGTACCGGTATATTAAAAAAATAAAATAGAATAAAATATTTAAATGCAAATATTCAGGCAAGTCTGACGCATACAATAGTTAGTAGAAAAATTGTTTGGTTGTATTTACTATTGGATGCGAATGGCTTGCCTGGGTATATTAATTACAATATTATGTTCATAATTAGCTGATGTGGCACGAAATGAACCCCAATATAATGATTTCTTAATAGAAGCAACCCTGTTGTAAGGTGAATACAAGTTGGCTCCCATGGATAAACAGAGATTTCAAAAATGTTTTCTGTCTCCGTTCCTGGATTGCCTGAGTAGATCAAGTGGTAAGTACACCGGCGAGTAAACCTGGAGAAGCGTTCGAATCCGGTTTCAAGGCTGAATGCTTTATCTTTGGTTGCATTAATTATTACATGAAAATGGCTTGCCTCAGTATTATTATATATATAATAATAATAATAATATAATAATAATAATAATAATAATAATAAGGGTGTTCAAAAATAATGGATGTGGTTTCAAAGTTTTAATTTCCCTTAAATGAAATATATATGATTTATCCATCATTGAGATGTACGAAATCAATAATAAAAACTTGGAAAAAGCCGTACTGGCTGTAATGTATAATTCCCAAATATGTCTTCTTAATAAAGGGGCCGCCATTTGCAAGATAGAAGCATGGCTTCACAGCATTTGGTGGATGGGAATTACAATGTATATAGAGAAAGATTTGCGTTTAGATCGGTACTTGCTCAGGTAGCTCAGTTGGTAGAGCACTTGGTCTAGAGAACCAAGGGTCCCGGGTTCAAGTCCCGGTCTGAGCGTATAATTTTTCTCTTCAAATATGATATATATATATATATTCCTTGGATGGGTGTACGGCTTCCGAAACGGACCACATTCAAAACTGAAGATGTTTAACTACATAAGAACTAAACCTTGGATGAGTTTACGTATTCGGAAACGGACCACAGCGAACACTCTATGTATTTTATTATATAAGACCTAAACCTGCGACTGGAACTTATAATTCCTTGATAATGACATGTGGCATCATGCCGAAACGTCGGAATCAGTGGCCAGAGGCCGAACTTGAATCCAAGACGCGGAAAACCCAAGAAAAGTTTCATATATACATACATATATATGGTATGATAAGAAAAATAAATGCCTGGACGGGATTCGAACCCGGAACTCTGAGTCTGTACCTCAGCGTGTTATCCATTACACCACTAGGCGAATCAAATTCAAACACTTATTTTTCTTATATATGTATTATATTCTCCATTATTACTAGATGTCGCGAGAACTCGGTCTTCACTGCCATCTATATATATAAGAACAAATGTTACATGGGATTAAAGAGAAACTCTTCGAGTTTTCATAACATACTTTATAAGTGTTCGATGTGATCACCTTTCGTCAAAAGGCACTCATCTAGCCGATAGTCGAATTCCTTCCAAACCTTGGTAAGCATATCATTTCCTTTTACAGATACATCTACTAGTGTGTCCACCGCTGTGGTTACGAGGTGGCATACTGCCTTGTCACGCAGCGGGCCCGGGTTCGATCCCCTGTCCGGACAGTTTTTCTGGGTGGGATTTTTTCTCAACTTTAAGACTAATGTCAGGAAAACTTTAAGGACCAAACGGTCCCCGAAATCATATGGCCATCGCAATCATCATCCATTCATATTCACCACTATCATAATCATCATCACTCATCACATCATCGGGAAAACGTAACTCCTCCTTCAAGGCTCCCCAACCTCAAAAGTGGGATACAAGTACGTCATGCCAGGAGGGAACACCAGGAATGTCGAAAGGCAACATGGGGCATTTGGGAAAAAAACACATCTACTAGTTTCCAACTGTTTATACTACAGTCGGATAATTTTATCTGTCGGAAGATCAATTCCAAATAGCCGTCGGAAAGCTCGTTGCACTGCAACAATGGAGCTAGACCTCGCAAATTGCAAAACACAGAATGACTTCTGTACCTGTACAGAATCGCCATTTTTACAAATTTAACACTGACGACGTAATAATGACAAGAAACAAATTACTGCATCCAGGATATGAAACTCTCACAGTTTTTCTTTCATTAAGGCAAATAATCACGCATCCAATTTCGTTTGTACAGCTATACCAACTACTTGAAACCCCGTCCATAATTTTGGAACCCTGCATTACGTCCATTTATTCTTGTTGAATAACGATCAATTTAATTAGCTGATACGTTACTGAATAAGTACCATATTCTAGTAAAAGCAGCCATGTAAGTAAAAAGTAAAGTGATCCCACAACAGGCCTCAGGAGGCCCTTGGGGTAGTAGGAGGTTAAGGCTCCCACTTTTTCTAGACAATCGACACTTTATATCAGCCGGGTTGACAGCCCTGCATGACGGCCGCCTTTACCCTCAGAACAAGCGTCTGGTACTCATTTCCGTTAGAGGCTGAGTCGACCCCAGGGCCATAGTGCCGCCAGAGGGTTTGGGTCAGTTTAAAAATCCTGAACCCAACGGGACTTGAACCCTCGACCTTCCGGCTTGTAGCTCAGTGCCTTAACCACTACGCTACGGCGTGCCCCCAGCCATGTAATAATGTGAATAGAAATATACTACTATGGTAACATGAATATTTCAAAGAGAGATATTTTTTGCCTGCTACTGGGTTACCCTAGTAGTTCAAGCGATCGATGCGTAAAGCTGGAGACCTTGAGTTTAAGTCCAGGTTACCTTTTTGTTAAAAATATAAGAAGTAAAAGAAAATAACGTAAATAAATATTTTTGTGAGATAAGGTCTACAAACGTATTATTGAAGTGTTATATAATTATTTAGTGAGTTTTTATGCATTACATTTTAATTTTGATAGCACCCAATCGAACGAGAAAGGAAAATCCAAGATTAGTAATAAAAGTATGGATGTAGAAAGAGTGTTGTGCGAAAGATAGGGTAAAATAAATTATAGTTTTAAAAAACTAAATACACACGCTTTATTAGAAAATCGAACTAAAAAAAAGAAAAATAATTTTGACTTCCAATACGCTTGGGAAAAATAATTTTACCATCAAAAGCGTGGGGTGCTCTTTACCAATTAATATATTTGATAATAAACATATATTGGTAAAATTAATGTCTCTAAGAAGAAAATGTAAAAATCATAAAGAGCACCCCACGTTTTGATGGTAAATTTATTTATCCCAAGCGTATTGGAAATTAAAATTATGTTTCATTTTTTTTAGTTCGATTTTCTAATAAAGCGTGTGGTTTTAGTTTTTTAAAACTATTATTTATTATTTATTTTTTAGTTTTAATATTTTACAGAATAAGATAAAAATGTAAATATCTTTAAATTCGATACTATTGTAGTATGAGCTAAAAGAAATACTCTTCTAAAAAAAATCCTCCCAGCCGGATTTAAACCAGCAACCTATGGATTACTGAAATAATATACCACTAGACTTCACCGCTCTAGCCACTGTGCTCTTACAACGATTGACTAAAATGTCGACCAGTCCGCAACCAATTATGCCAGTTTTCATTTCTTTATTTTCTGATGATTCTGGCCAGGATTTTAGAAACAAAATATGAAACTATTTTGTTGTATTGTTACGGGTCCTTTACAAGTATACAAAGTTTGAAGTTGATCCAATGTTCCTAAGTGGGTGAAAATCGTGTTCAAAGATTACGTTACATAGATACAAAGACACTTTTTTTGATTATCTGACGATTGTGGCCAGGTTTTTAGAAAAAAAATGAAATTATTATATTGTCACGGGTGTGTTACAAGTATACAAAGTGTCAAGTCGATCCAATAATTTTAAGTGGGTGAAAATCGCATTGAAAAATTCCGTTACATGGATGGATAGATACATTGATAGATAGATAGATAGATAGATAGATAGATAGATAGATAGATAGATAGATAGATAGATATAGATAGATAGATATATAGATATATAGATAGATAGATAGATAGATAGATAGTGATAGATAGATAGATGCAGGTCAAGCTAATATAAAGCGTGTAATAGATCATTACTGAGATGGTGTGCTAATAATATGGTTTATTGAGGCAATGAGATAAATAACTGGGAGTTTCTGTATTTATGATTTTAAAGAGATGTCCTTTACCCTCTTAAGTAAATTCATGATATTTTCTAGGAATGGTGTAAGCCTATTTTATTAAATCGAAGGATATTACTAATGAAACAATATATCATGTACGCGTTAAATGTTTCGTGGAGATGAGTAGTGCTTATATTAGTATGTAAAGTTGCTTTTACACGCTTTATATTAGCTTGACCTGTATCTATCTATCTATCTATCTATCTATCTATGTAACTGAATCTTTCAACGCGTTTTTCACCCACTTAAAATAATTGGATCGACTTGAAATGTTGTACACTTGTAAATGACCCGTGACAATACAATAATAACATATTCATTTTCTAAAATCCTGGCCAGAATCAGCAGAAAATCATCAGAAAAAGTGTCTTTGTATTTATGTAACGGAATCTTTGAACACGATTTTCACCCACTTAGAGACATTGGATCGACTTGAAACTTTGTATACTTGTAAAAGACCCGTGACACTACAATAATTTCATATTTTATTTCTAAATTCCTGGCCAGAATCATCAGAAAATCAAAAAAATGAATAAAAATGGTATAATAGGTTACGGACTTGTCGACTTTTTAGTCAATCGGTGTAAGAGCTCAGTTGGTAGAGCAGTGAACTAGTGGTATACAATTTCAGTAATCTATAGGTCACTGGTTCCAAACCGGCTGGGGAGGATTTTTTTAGAAGAGTAATACTTTTAGCTCATACTACAATAGTATGGAATTTAAAGATATTTACATTCTTATCTTATTCTGTAAAATATTAAAACTAAAAAACAAAAAAATAAGTAATAGTTTTAAAAAACTAAAACAGCACGCTTTATTAGAAAACCGAACTCAAAAATGAAAAATAATTTTAATTTCCAACCACGCTTGGGATAAATTTAAAGAAGTCAACAAAAAAAAATCATGTCCAACACATATAGAATAAAACTAGAATTATCAAAAAAAATAAAATAATTTTACCATCAAAAGCGTGGGGTGCTTTTTATGATTTTTGCATGTTCTTCTTAGAGACTTTAGTTTTACCAATATGTAATTATTATCAAATATATTAATTGATATAGAGCACCCCACGCTTTTGATGGTAAAATTATTTTCTTATTGTTGATAATTCTAGTTTTATTCTATATGTGTTGGAGATGATTTTTTTGTTGACCACTTTAAATTTATCCCAAGCGTGTTGGAAATTAAAATTATTTTTCATTTTTGAGTTCGGTTTTCTAATAAAGCGTGCTGTTTTAGTTTTTTAAAACTATTATTTATTTTATATTCTCACGGTCTACATTTTTTTACGGAATGAAACTGAAATCATCCACAAACAAATTTATGAAAGATCTGAATTACTCGGAATTAGCATTATAAATGAAATAGGGAAATTAATTACAAAACATGTGAATACAAATATGTATATGAAGCAAATAACTGTCTGTTATATATTTATTATTTATAATTTATTTATTTGTTTATTCCAGTGGAGAGTAGACCATGTGATCTGCTCTTCCACTTATCATGACTATTTAACTCATGTCCCAAATGGGAGTTAATGACCAATCACGTTTCAATGAATTTTGTTTTACAACCGATCATAGTCGTCTTTCATCTCGATAAATATATAATTTTGATTATCAAAATAAAGAAAGGTCCTCCTTTTTACACGCTTTATATTAGATTGACCTGTATCTATCTATCTATCTATCCATCTATGTAACGGAATCTTTCAACGCGATTTTCACCCACTTAAAAACATTGAATCGACTTGAAACTTTGTATACTTGTAAAGGACCCGTGACAAAACAATTAAATTTTTTCCTAAATTCCTGGCCAGAATCATCAGAAAATAAATAGTGTCTTTGTATCTGTGTAACGGAATCTTCGAACACTATTTTCACCAACTTAGAAACATTGGATCGACTTGAAACTTTGTATACTTATAAAGGACCCGTCACAATAAAATAATGGCATATTTATTTCCTAAAATCCTGGCCAGAATAATAAGAAAATAAAAAAAAGCGTCTTCGTATCTATGTAAAGGAATCTTTGAAAACGATTTTCACCTACTTAGAAATATTGGATCGACTTAAAACTTTGTATACTTGTAAAGGACACGTGATAATACAATACTTACTTACTTACTCACAGGAAATATCAAACCCGTAGGTTCATCGCCGCGCGGATATAATCTATCCATACATCCCTATCCTGAGATAATGCTTTCGAATCATTCCCTGTATAATCTACTTCCCTCAAATCATAGTTAATGTTGTTCTCCCACTTCATTCTTGGTCTACCAACTGGGCGTTTTCCCTCTGGCTTTCCTAAAAGAAGCTTCCATGCACGTCTTTCATTCCCCATACGTGCAACATGTTCTGCCCATCGCAGTCTATGAGATTTTACGTTTTATATCTAAAATCCTGGCCAAAATCATCAGAAAATTAAAAAAATGAAAACTGGTTAATAGGTTGCGGACGTGTCGATTTTAATAATAAATAATAATAATAATAATAATAATAATAATAATAATAATAATATTAATAATAATAATAATATTTTATTTATTCTGGCAGAGTTTAGGCCATAAGGCCTTCTCTTCCACTCAACCAGCACAAATACAAATAAATATTTGACAAATATAGATATACACTATAAGCTACTAATTATAAACAGTTAAAGATACATTAAATGTAGCAATTTAAATTTCGTATACAAACAACATTTTATACGATAATATAATAAAGTTAATATAATAATGATAATAATAATAATATAATGATGATGATAATAATAAATAATAATAATAATAATAATAATAATAATAGTATGAATATGAAAAATTATACGAGAAACACCAATTAATACCTTACACTGGGTAATGATGAAGTCGACGTTAGAGCAAATATAAATTTAGATTTCATTTAAAAGTTGCCAATGTCCGACAGCCCCTTATTTCTTGTGGTAGGGAATTCCAGTTGCGAGAAGTGAAGATAGTAGATGACATGGAGTGATGTAAAGCCCCATGTTGCGGTATATTAAGTAAGAGACTATGTCGTGATCTTGTGTTCAAGTTATGGTTTGAGATGAAACGAGATGAGAAATAATTGGGAATCGAGGTATATAGGATCTTAAATAAGAGAATTAGACAATGCGATTTTCTTCTCTCTTTTAGATATAGCCAAGACAATTCGTGGAAAAATGGAGAAATGTGATCGAATTTTCGAACATTAAATATTAATCTGATACACATATTATGGACACGCTGCAGTTTGCCTGACAATCCGTCATTTATGTCAGTTACTAGAACGTCACAATAGTCAAAATACGGCATCACTAATGTTTGAATTAAAATTATTTTATGAGCTGTAGGAATACAATTTTTTATACGATTTAGGGAATGCGCTATGGAGAAGATCTTTTTAAATGTTTGTTTTACTTATTTACTTACTTACTTACTTACTTACTTACTTACTACTTACTTACTTATTTACTTACTCACTGGCACTATCGAACCCGTAGGTTCATGGCCGCGCGGCATAGGCTCTCTATACAACCCTATCCAATCTTTCACTGTATAATCTACTTCCCTCAAATCATAGTTAATTTTATTCTCCCACCTCATTCTTGGTCTACCAACTGGGTGTTCTCCCTCTGACTTTCCTACAAGAAGCTTCCATGCAAATCTTTTATTTCCCGATACGTACAACATGTCCTACCCATCGCAGTCTACGAGAATTAACTCTTCTTATTATATCTGGCTTCATATAAAGACCATGTAGTTCATTGTTATGTAGTCTTCTCCAATCATCTGTCTGTTCATCTCTCTTTGGTCCAAACATTTTCCTAAGTACTTTATTCTCAAATAGTTGTAATGTCCTTTCCTCCCTTAAAGTAAGAGTCCATGTTTCGCAACCATATAATATAACTGGTAGAATAATAGTTTTATATGTTTTCAGTTTAACGTTTTTTGAAAGGAGTTGGGACATCAAGAGTCTCTGCAATGTATAATAGCACGCATTTCCAGAATTAATTTCTTTGTGCATCTCATTCCTATTTGTGATTATTGTTCCTAAGTATTTGAATACATCCACTTCCTCAAAATTTCCCTCATTTGTCATTAACTGTCCATTTCCATTATATAATGAATTTCTACGTTGACCATATATTTAGTTTTATTCATATTTACTTCCAGTCCTAATTTCTTAGTGTTACTCAATAGTGTGTGCATGTTGTCCTTTAGTATCTCCTCGGTATCGGCCAATAATACTACATAATCAGCATAAACTAACAGTTTATCAATACCATTGAGGTGTAAGCCTTGCTGATTCTCTAAAGCTTTAATGGATGCTCTAGTACAAAATTAAATAGTAGTGGAGATAATGCATATCCTTGCTTCAACCCAATCTGGATTTCAAAAGTGTCCGAAAACTGTTTGCCTACACGCAGCCTACACTTTGTGCCATTTAGACACATTCGTATAAGTCTAACTAACTTTTTAATAATTCTGAACTCCAGCAGGATACTATATAACTTCTCCCTCATAATTGAACCATATGCTTTTTTGAAGTCTACATATTGTTGATGTACAGTACCATTATATTCCCAACTCTTTTGTAAAATCTGTCTTATACTAAAAATCTGATCTTTTGTAGACCTGTTTCTTCTAAATGCACATTGGTGATCTCCTAGAATGTCATCAATATAGGGAATAAGTCTGTTTACTAACATATTTGATAGAATTTTGTACGAAGTTGAGAGTAATGATATGCCCCTGTAGTTGTTGCAATCAGTTATATCTCCTTTCTTATAAATTGGTACGATAATTGACTCCATCCATTCATATCGAAGAGCTTCATTTTCCCAAATCATACTTAGCAACCAGCGTATCTTGTCCATCAACATTTCTCCGCCCGATTTTCAGTTCTGCTGGGATCTCATCTGAACCTGATGCTTTATACATCTTCAATTTTTCAATCGCCATTTCAACCTCTAATGCACTTGGCTCTGTGACTAGCATTTCTGCTGTGTGTAAATTATCCTCCTCAATGTCCTGTTCAGTAGGTACATTTAATATCTGATTAAAGTAACTTTTATATCTATTTAATATGCTCCTGGAATCTGCAATCATATCCCCATTTTCATTCCGAATTATGTTTGTTCTAGCCTGAAACCCTTTTTTCTCTATACTAATTCCCTGATATAATTCTCTAATGTTCGTATTTTTTTTCGTGCAATTCAAGAGCATTATCTTCTCTCTCAAATATTCCCTCTTTTTATTCTTTAGTAGTCTTGTGGTTTCCCGTCTAATACTACCCAATTGCTCCAAAAATTTACCCCATTTGGCTCGTGTACCCATTTCATTTTTGCTAGCTTTCTTTTCTTTACAATGTTGGCATATTCCTCATCAAACCATTTTTGTTTTGCCTCTTTTTTAAACAACCAATGTTGTCTGATGCTGAAATTTTAATAGTATCTCTTATAGCCTCCCATCCTTTATTGATATCAGTTTCTTCTTCGTTTGCCACATTGTCATGTGAAGATTCTAGTACTTCAAATCTATTAGCAAATTTGATCTGGTATTTTTGCCGCATTTCATCACTTTTCAAATTTTTTAATTAAAATTTTTCAGAATCATCTTTAGCGTTTGTTCCTCACATAAGCGATAGCCGTTGTCTGATTTTCACTCTGACCAGATGATGATCAGAATTGCAGTCTGTCCCTCTAACTGATCTAACATCGATGGTGCTACTGTGCCAGCGTTTATCCACTAATAATTGACTTTCCTTCCCCATCAAATATTAGAAGATGATGAAATTTTGGATCTTTATTAGGAATACATGATCTATCTGCTTCCGAGTTTCTCCATCTGGCGACGTCCAGGTGTATTTATGAATATCCTTATGCTGAAATGTTGTGCTCTTAACAATGAGTTTCTTTGATCTGGAATATGTGACTAATCTAACCCCGTTGTCGTTACTATCTTAATGAAGACCTATTTTGCCTATTGTTGGTTTGAATATATCTTACTGCCCCACTTTTGCATTAAAATCTCCTAAGATAATTTTGATATGATATAGTGAAAGGCTATCAAATAAGCCTTCTAATTCTTCATAGAACTCATGCTTGATCTTGTCATCTTTATCTTCTGTTGGGGCATGTACATTTACAATTATAAAATCATGTCGTTTACCCTTTAGAATTGTGTATGATATCCTATCACTAACAAACTTAATATCTCGGATAACGGATAGGATTCTCCTTCTGACTAAAGACCCGTTCCAAATACAGGTGTTCCTGCACCCCCGTAGTGTAATGCAAAGCTTCCTGATTCCTGACTACCATCTTCTGGCCACCTAACTTCCTGTAAACGACTATATCCAAGGGCGATTTTTCTAATTCCCACGTTAATATCTCTAGTGCCCCGCTATTGTATAAAGTCCTAACATTCCATGTTCCTAGGAACATGTCCCTGTGTTTTAGCCTTTGGCATGTGTTCCCTGAAGTAGTCCCCGCCCGGAGAACCGAATGTGGCACTATTTGTCCTCCGGAAAATTTTACCCCAGTTGAACCCATATCCGCATTTCTTTACGGTTGTATTTTTACGGTGAAAGATCGCCACTCTTTCGACCAAGGTACTTTTTCCGTCTGGCTTATCATCTTCGACCAGTCCGGCATGGGTAACCCTATCGGCAGCAATGCTACCGCCGACGTAGCTCTCAGGATCATTTAATCACGCAAACCACTGTTTGTTTTACTTGGACATGCCAATTAAATTTGTATCTAAGTAAAGTCAAAGTTTTTAATGACGTCGGTATAAGGAATTTGTTCGTTATCTAATATGACAGCCGGCACATTGCCATTGTTTATGGAGTGTAATAGTCGGCGTAAAGAAGATCCTTACAGTATTGTAGTTTCTTGGTCACATCATGAATATATATTGAGATAAGAACAGGAGCGAGGACGCCGCCTTGAGGTACCCCTTTCCGCATCAAGTGCCTGGAAGAAATGAGATTAACAGAAGCTTTTTATTCAATCCTTGTAAGAGCTTAGTTGGTAGAGCGGTGAACCCTAATGGAGTATAATTTCAGTAATCCATAGATCGGTGGTTCAAATCCTTGGATTTGGCTGGGAGGATTTTTTTAGAAGAGTATTATTTTTAACTCATACTAGTATCGAATTTAAATATATTTACATTTTTATCTTATTCTGTAAAATATTAAAAGTAAAAAATAAATAATAGTTTTTAAAAAACAAAACAACACGTTTATTACAAAACCGACCTAAAAATGGAAAATAATTTTAATTTCCAAATAAAATTATAGTTATCAACAAAAAGAAATAATTTTACCGTCAAAATCGTAGGGTGTATTTATGATTTTTACATTTTCTTCTTAGAGACTTTACTTTTAACAATATCTGTTTATTATCAAACATATTAATTGATATAGAGCACCCCACGCTTTCGATGGTAATTTTTTTTTCTTTTTGTTGATAACTCTAGTTTTATTCTATATGTGTTGGAGATGATTTTTTGTTGACCACTTTAATTTTATCCCAAGCGTGTTGGAAATTAAGATTATTTTAATTTTTTAGTTCGGTTCTCTAGTAAAGCGTGTTGTTTTAGTTTTTCAAAACTACCATTTATTAATATTCCGAACAGGTCAGATCATTAGTTTGCAGTGATTGACTCTCTGATAAATATGTTGAATATGGAAAATAATGAAGAGTTTCCTTCGACCTACACATTTGATAATTGTTTGTTCGAGAATTGTTTTCTTTTTAGATACTGATTTTACGTAGTTGTTTCAGAAATAAATGAATTAATAACCCATAATGTTGGTTATAATGTACAATGTGATGTGTTTTATTTTTTCTCCACTAGGGTGCATTCTTACAATATTGCGATCGTATTTGGCAATAAATATTATGATCAATGTGCAGTATGAACAAATGAAACATAACCAAATATTTCTCATTTCTGTGCAAACATTGCCGTTTACATTAAATATATAATATTTTAAAATAACTATATTTAAATAATGATTTGTGAGTAAACTCCTTAATCTTATTCGTTGCTAGCTAATTCCCGGCGTGCACTGCTACTCCTAAATAAATGTTAATGTGTTTTTACCACCAGCCGTACGCTGTTATACTCTACTTTTTTGTAGAATTTGTTTAGATGTTCAATTCTGTGTACATCAATTTGTGTATTTGTCATGGCTAAGGCAGCGTAAGCCATTTAGGGTCAAAATAGGGACTTTAATTCACGTTTTTTCATTACAAAGGGTAATTTTTAGGTGTGATGTGGTTTAGTATTACAACTTTCTTATAGTCTATGTCCATTCCTGGAATCTCCTGAACATTTTTCAAAAAGCCCCATCACAATCGGATGAACGGTATGGCAGAGCACGCTTGCCCGGGAATCTACTTATCCCGATATTCTTGGTATCAAAAGAACTCAAAGCGCGACAGGCCTACAAGGTTTGACTGACCAGCCGGCTAAATAATTTAATTACATAAATTTCATTTATCTAAATCTAATATTTATAGTTGGCCTCACATCCACATGTGTTAATGACAGAGGTAGGGAGACATGTGGTCAGCATATCGGATTCTCCAGCATTTATAGCTAGTATTCTCAACCTTGAGTCGCTAATAATTCTAGCTACTCATATGCCTTTCGATGCTGCGTGGGCTTCGCACAGTGGGCCAGATACGAAATCTAGCTGAAAAAAGTATTTTACTAACTCTCGCCAATTCATCTTTCTTCACTCTAAAATTATTGTCAGATGACTGCTCTTCACTTATCTGCAAAGGATTATTCTAAAATTTATGTAGACTATATCCATCCATAGTAATTTTGCCCGAAGGCAGATCCTTCACTGCAATCATAGCATTTTCATGCTATGCTTTAAAATTTTACTAGGGAATTGTATAAACATCGGAATTTGCCGATAGTTAAGAACTCATCTGGTCCGCATCCCATTTGTGTACCGAGCTGTAGAAATAAATACATTTTGTATTAAAGTTAAGTGAGTTATTCTTCTTATTCTACATGCATATTTTACCTAGGGTTTGCACTTTTCACTGACATATTTAACATGTTTCTATACAATCAGGTGTTGTGTTAAATACACGTCGAATCATACCTTCGAAACACTAAAAATTTACACAATCGCTTTATTTTAAATTGAGCTACGAAAAAAAAACAGTTCTGAACATTAGTAGAAATTTTATTAGAATATTGAGTGATTTATGGAGTTCATTTCCCGCACATGTGTGCAAATGATTGCGTTTTTTTTTTTTGCAATTAGCTTTTTTTATTAGAGGAGTTGGCCAGCAGCTGAGGCCTATCTTCGCGCGCAGAGAATTGTTTTATTTAATATATGAAGACAAGTGATCGATAGAGGTAATACGTGATCCTCTATTAATAAATTACAGTTAGGGGATGTTCGGAGAATGTTTGAAAAAAAATTAAAAACATTTTTTGAAAGTGATTTTCTAAAACATAGGATGTTGTGCAAGAGTAAAAAGTTAGAATTCCACTGAAATATTCTGATTGGCTAAAATTAAATGTAAACTTTCCCGTCATTGAGAATTTAGAAGACTGATAGTCGTTGGAAAATCCTGTTCCATCTGCTTATGGAATTGTAAGAACCAAAATATCTTTCGAATAGTCTGGAATAAAAGCAAAAAAAAAAAAGTCTTATTTCTGCTGAAATATCTATCTTGGGAAAGGTAGCAT
This sequence comes from Diploptera punctata, assembly GCA_030220185.1. Classification (NCBI taxonomy): domain Eukaryota; kingdom Metazoa; phylum Arthropoda; class Insecta; order Blattodea; family Blaberidae; genus Diploptera; species Diploptera punctata. Next base: position 991,271 of record JASPKZ010001203.1, on the reverse strand, counting down.
AAGAAATATGCTTCTCTAAAAGCATTATAGGGTGGATAAAATATCAGAACCTCTCTTTTTGACACCTAGTCTGATAATAATATATCGACATATTGATATTAAATGTCAAAATAGACAATGCTTCGTCCGAAATAGAACATAGGGGAGTTGCGCGGAGAGATTTGTAATGTTTATTATTATTTTGAAGCTATATTGTGTGGTTTTTGAGTAATGTATTTAAAACATCAACAGTATCCCATTTACCATATGACCAAAGTGATATTATTTCTGTTGCAAGAGCAAGTTCACCGCTTAAGAGAAAAAGCTTAAATGAATGTCTCTTTTATTCCAACCTCTTCGAAAGTTATTTTGGGTCTTCCAATTCAATTAGCAGATGGAACAGAATTTTCCAACGACTTTCATTGTTCTAAACTGATTCTTGATAACGTGAAAGTTAACATCCACTCCTAGCCAATCAGAATATTTCATTATATTTTTTTTCTCGCGTACAACTTCGTACGTTAGAGAAAATCGCTTTTCGAAAAAATATTGATTTTTAATATAATTAAAAACATTCTGCTGACATCCCCTACCCTAATTTGTTTCCTAAATTATAACTGATTGCCTCTATCTAAAACTTTTTTCCATATTAATCAAACAATTATTCTCTGCGCGCAAAGGTAGGCCTCAGTTGCTGGCTACCTCCTTTAATGAGAAAGCTAATTAAAAAAACGCAATCATTTGTACACATGTTACTGTGCGAGAATTAAAGTCCATAAATCACTCTATATCATAACTAAAATTTGTACTACTGTTCAGAACTGTTTTCTTCGTAGCTCAATTTAAAATAAGATGATTGTGTGATTTTTTAGTGCATGGAAGGTATGATTCCACATATATTAACATAATATCTGGTTATATACAAAAACATTAAATATATCAATAAAATTACAAACCTTGAGCTGAAGTGTCCATATAGAATAAGAAGAAAAGCTCACTGAGCTTTGAACACACAACGCTAATAACACAACTGTGATATAGACCTTTTGAGTTCTTAACTATCGGCAACTTCCGATGTTTATTTTTTCTTCATAAACATTAGAATTGTACCCTCCTTTGCAGATAAGAACCGTCATATAACAATTATATTAGAGTGAAAAAAAAAGATAAATTGATGAGTTTGAGTGAAAATACTTTCTTTGCAGTTAGATTTCAATTCTGGGCCACTGCGAACCGATCCCAGAGAAATATTTCTTCCCACATGGAGGCTCAAACTGACATAAGTCCCGTTGTTCTGCGCCAAGACTTCTTGCCTTAACCACTCTGCTACGGCGTGGGACTCTTGGTATCAGTAATAAAGGTGAAAGGTTCACCCGAATGGGTATTATTTTCTTGGTATCAATGAAAGACAAAAATGGTTATTGTGAGTTATCCGTAAGAGATAAACATATGCTGTCGCGAAGTTTTTTGTAGAGCTTTTTGAGATATTCAATTCTGTGTACATTAATGTTGTGTATATCTTATGGCTTAGGCAGCGTAAGCCATTTAAACGTCCAAAGAGCTATTTTTTTCACATTACAATTGTACCCTCCGTTGCAGATAAGTTAAGAACCGTCATATACCAATTATATGAGAGTGAAAAAAAAAAAGATAAATTGATGAGGATGAGTAAAAATATAAATTTCCCAGCTAGATTTAATTTCTGGCCCACTGTGCACCGGGCCCATACTGGCCGAAATTACGTGAAAAAAAATGTTTGCCCCATGGAGACTAGAACTAGCGTAAGTCCCGTAAATTTTCGCCAAGAATTCTTGCCTTAAGCATACAACCACGGCGCGGGACTCTTGGTGTCAGTAGTAAAGATGAAAGGTTGACCCGATTGGGTATTATTCTTTTGGTATCAATGAAATACAAAAATGGATATTGTGAATTATCCGTAAAAGTTAAATATATGCTGTCGCGAACTTTTTTGTAGAACTTTTGGAGATATTCAATTCTGTGTACATTACATTTGTGTACTTCTTATGGTTTAGTCAGCGTAAGCCATTTAATAGTCCAAAGAGCTACTTGGGTTGTAAGGGGTAGTGACGTGTGTATAACCGCTCCTACCCAATTCTCATCCTCACCTTCTCGTGGTACAACCAGTTTTCACAAACGAGGCTCTGAGGACCGAGTCACGGCGGTATAACAGTTCCATTGGGTACTGAGTAAATGCGGTATCCTAATGTCTGTCCTGAGACTAAAAGGTAGTAGCCCTACCACTGGACTACATAGCGTCGGGCCAGTAACCTGTCCTAAGGAACTTCAAAACTACTTTCAAGTCTCAACATTAAAAAATCCAGAAGGAATTGAAATATGACGACCCACAGCAAAGAATTATGGTTAAAAGAAAACGGCACAATGATATTGTAAGATATTCAACCTGGATTGTCCGAAGCATCCAAGAAAAAGAAGAGGAACTAGACAGTATATTTAAGAATAGAAACATTGATATTGCAGTAACTACAGAAACTAAGCGCAAACTTAACGGAACGAAAGAAACACAAAATTATGTACAAATATATAGCGGTGTCGACAGGAAAACCCATGCACAAGCTGGAGTAATGATTTCGATTAATAAAACCATAAGAAATAAAGTTCAACACTACACTTACTGGAATGAATGAATATTAGAGCTTCGACTGAAAATAAATAGAGGTAATTTGACAATTCTTGGTGTATATGCACCAGAGGACGGCCGCGAAGAAGATAATGAAGAATTCTATAAAATATTACAAGAAATTTATAGCAAAATAAATAGAAATTATTACATTCTCATAATAAGATTTAAATGCCAGAGTGGTCAATGCTCAAGTCAATAATAATATTGGAAAATTAGGCGAAACAACCAGCAATAGGAATGGGACAAGATTAACATATTTTGCTGTATACGATGAACTGAGGATAACGAATACATTTTACAATCATAGAATCATACTCAAGTTACATGGCATCGTCAGGACTCAAAATCAATGGTTGATTATTTCATTGCAAATAATAAGATTTTTAAATTGTTTCTCGATGTCAGAGCCTATAGAGGATATGATATTGCTTCAGATCACTACCTAGTAGAAGCAAAAATAAGTTTTCCTCCAAGATGGTTAAAAAAGAAGAAACAACAACAGACCATAGAACAAAAGTACAAGGTAAAATTATTTTATGATGACAAAATTAAATGATTATATTTGAGAAGAATTCAGCAATATATGGCTACAACTCCAGAAAGTAATGATGTCGAAGAAGAATGGAAAAACATTAAAATGATAATTCAAAATGCAGCTAATGAAACTTTAGGAAACGTAAATATACAACAAAGAAGAAATAGAACTCTAAAATTCTGGGATGATCAAATAAAACAATTGATTGAAGAGAAAAATGCAGCTTATAAAAAAAAATATTCGAACACAAAGAAAGTAGAAAATGAAATTGAATTCAAATGCTGTAGAGCTATTGTTAAGAGGGAAATAAGAAAGAGACGTAGGAAAACATGGTTAAATTTTGTACACATTTAGAATCAGACTTGCATAATCTCCAACTTAATGCCTTCAAAATATTAAAAAATTTTAATAAAGATATTAAAGAATCTACCAAAATTAATTGCGGAGTAACAAAAGAAGATTTTTTTCAATTATTATAAAAGTCTTAGGACTGACAATAGCTATCAAAATACTATTTTCCGAAATAATAATGAGACAGATTCCATAATATCATTGGAAGAATTGAACAATAGTTTAAAGAAATTGAAAAATGGGAAGGCAACTGGCACAGATGGCTTGAATTCTGAATTGTACACATATGAAATAGAATTCAAATGCTGTAGAGCTATTGTTAAGAGGGAAATAAGAAAGAGACGTAGGAAAACATGGTTAAATTTTGTTACACATTTAGAATCAGACTTGCATAATCTCCAACTTAATGCCTTCAAAATACTAAAAAATTTAAATAAAGATATTAAAGAATCTACCAAAATTAATTGCGGAGTAACAAAAGAAGATTTTTTTCAATTATTATAAAAGTCTTAGGACTGACAATAGCTATCAAAATACTATTTTCCGAAATAATAATGAGACAGATTCCATAATATCATTGGAAGAATTGAACAATAGTTCAAAGAAATTGAAAAATGGGAAGGCAACTGGCACAGATGGCTTGAATTCTGAATTGTACACATATGAAATAGAATTCAAATGCTGTAGAGCTATTGTTAAGAGGGAAATAAGAAAGAGACGTAGGAAAACATGGTTAAATTTTGTTACACATTTAGAATCAGACTTGCATAATCTCCAACTTAATGCCTTCAAAATATTAAAAAATTTAAATAAAGATATTAAAGAATCTACCAAAATTAATTTCGGAGTAGTAGTAACAAAAGAAGATTTTTTTCAATTATTATAAAAAGTCTTACGACTGACAATAGCTATCAAAATACTATTTTCCGAAATAATAATGAGACAGATTCCATAATATCATTGGAAGAATTGAATCAATAGTTTAAAGAAATTGAAAAATGGGAAGGCAACTGGCACAGATGGCTTGAATTCTGAATTGTACACATATGAAATAGAATTCAAATGCTGTAGAGCTATTGTTAAGAGGGAAATAAGAAAGAGACGTAGGAAAAACATGGTTTAAATTTTGTTACACATTTAGAATCAGACTTGCATAATCTCCAACTTAATGCCTTCAAAATACTAAAAAATTTAAATAAAGATATTAAAGAATCTACCAAAATTAATTGCGGAGTAACAAAAGAAGATTTTTTTCAATTATTATAAAAGTCTTAGGACTGACAATAGCTATCAAAATACTATTTTCCGAAATAATAATGAGACAGATTCCATAATATCATTGGAAGAATTGAACAATAGTTCAAAGAAATTGAAAAATGGGAAGGCAACTGGCACAGATGGCTTGAATTCTGAATTGTACACATATGAAATAGAATTCAAATGCTGTAGAGCTATTGTTAAGAGGGAAATAAGAAAGAGACGTAGGAAAACATGGTTAAATTTTGTTACACATTTAGAATCAGACTTGCATAATCTCCAACTTAATGCCTTCAAAATATTAAAAAATTTAAATAAAGATATTAAAGAATCTACCAAAATTAATTTCGGAGTAACAAAAGAAGATTTTTTTCAATTATTATAAAAGTCTTACGACTGACAATAGCTATCAAAATACTATTTTCCGAAATAATAATGAGACAGATTCCATAATATCATTGGAAGAATTGAATAATAGTTTAAAGAAATTGAAAAATGGGAAGGCAACTGGCACAGATGGCTTGAATTCTGAATTGTACACATATGCAGGCAAACAGTTCCATGAACGACTCTTGTCCTTCTTTAATAATTTATTCAAAAATGCAGATATACCACAATAATGGAAGACAAGCATTGTTATACCCTTGTTCAAGAAAGGAGACAAGAGAAAAATGGGCAACTATAGGAGTATCAGTTTGTTAAAAACATGCTACAAAATATATGCAGACATTTTAAATGAAAAATTGAAAAGTTTCGGTGAAAAATTCCTTATGGAATGTCAAAATGGAGTTAGGAAAGAACGATCTTGTATTGATTCAACATTTTCTGTTAAACTATTGCTTGAAAAAAGAAGAGAATTCAACTTAGAAGCACATTTTGCTTTCATAGATTTTGAAAAAGCATTCGACACAGTCAAGAGATCAAAACTCTAAAATATATTGGGAGAGAAAAATTTACCAAATTTACTTCGGCACAACATACAAAATATTTACAAAGAAAACACCATAAAGATTAAATTAAATAACAGATTTTCTGAAGAAGGAATTATAAATCGTGTTGTGAGACAAGGCTGCCCCCTATCCCCAACACTCTTTGCAATTTATATCAATGAAGTAATATGTTGCTGGAATAAGAAATATAAATTTGGTATAAGAATATCAGAAAAAAGAAAATTGAACACCCTATTGTTTGCAGATGATCAAATAATAATAGCAAATTCAGAAGATAATCTACAGAAAGGTTTGTATAAACTTAACAAAATTTCAGAAGAGTATAGATTGAAGGTATCTACAGAAAAAACAAAAATTATGGCATATCGAGGTGTAGATCATGTCAGAAGTAAAATTGAACTGGAAAATAACATTTTGGAGTAGGTGAATAATTTTACATATCTAGGATGTAATATCTCATATGAAGAAGAAAAGGATATAAATGCAAAAATATCTAAATTTTTAAGAATTTTAGGGTTAATAAATTCTATCTTCAAGCCGCAGTTAGTCCAAAAGCATTCAAGATTAAAAGTGTATAAAACACTGGCTCTTCCAACTCTTTTGTACGGTAGCGAAGTATGGGCTTAGATCTGCTGAAATGAGTTCCTTCGGAGCACTGCAGGATACAAACTACTAGATCACAAAAAAAAAATTAAGACATTTTAGAAGAATTACATATGGAACCTTTAGGAAAAAAAAATTCTGATTATAAGTCAAGATGGATGCAACATGTTCATCGAATGGAAGATCACAGAATACCCAAACAAATGTTAAGATATCAACCTGCAGGAAGAAGAAGACTGGGATGTCCACTCAAATGACTTTTGGATGGTGTTTCTCTTGAGGCCGAAACAGGTCAACAAATGGCCTAAATTCATGAAAGTACTATGATGATGATGAAGAAGAGCTACTTTTTTCACGTTTTCCACTACAAAGGGCGATTTTTAAGGGTGTAGGAGTTGCGTATCACAACTCTCTTACAGCCTATGTTCATCCCGAGTCTCCTGAACATTTTGCAAAAACCCCATCACAATCGGATCAACGGTATGGCCGCGCATAAAGTATGAACAAACAAACAAACATATATACAAAAAAACAAACAAACAAACTTTAATTTTGATACATAAGATATAGACCTCTCTTAATTTCCAAATCCTCTAGATAAATTGGAAATCACTAGTGGCATTAATTATGATAAACAATGTTAAATTAAAATATAGAAATCAAAATAATATCAGATAATAAACGATTAGGCCTCTTTGGCTAACTGAACAGGAATAGAAGCAATATCTAATAACACAAAGTTAATGATAATTAAAATTAAATGTAGACCTAATATTATAATACACACAAGAAAAAATTACTCTATTTATTATACATAAAAACATCAGGAAAATGATATGTTAAATATTAATCTATGGTTAACCTTAAGATATGAGCTTGAAATGTTGATAAATCGTAAAACAATTTTAAAAAAATATAGATATTTTTTTAAATTGTTTAAGCTGTACTATTAATGATGTTTTTTCCCTTAGTTCATACTTTTTTCTGTTTTTTTATAAGGCAAACTTGGCAGCTTTTGCCACTAGGTGAAAGAATGTCATGTTCTATTACATTAAACTGTAACATATTCTAAGTAATAGGTAGTGAGATGAGGAATAAAAAGAAACGTGCTGATGGTTTCGGGTAATCAAAAATCAGTTAATAATAACAAGGTTAAAGGAAAGATTCAAACTACATTTTTTCCCGTAAAACTAGATATCGTACTTGTGTCATATCAGAAAGTTTAATGAGCTGTATGATAAATAATTGTATGATGATATCAGTAGTATTTGGCGCATGCTGTAGCGTAATGGTTAAGGCAATGTGCTACAAACCGGAAGGTCGATGATTCGAGTCCCGGTGGGATCAGGACTTTTAAACTGACCCAAATCTTCTGGTGGTATCATGGCTCTATTGTCAACTCAGTGTCTAACATAAATGAGTACCAGACGCTTGTTCTGGAGGTAACAACTGACAATCCGGCTGAGATCAAGTGCCGATTGTCTTGAAAAAGTGTTAGCCTTAAGCTCCTGCTACTCCTGGGGTCTCCTATGGCCTGTAGTGAGATTACTTTACTTTATGTTTGGTATTTTATAGAGAAGGGATCAGGAATAGATTAGTCGTACGATCTCGTATCATGTTCAAGGTACGGTGTAACGCATCGAATACGCTAATACTCGTATCACAAGTAAAATGTACGCTCATTGTATGAACACTTATGTTTTTAGGTAAAAGCAGTAAATAGCTATGTAAAAAGAGCATCACAATAATCAAATGTTTCTACTAACGTTTTCCTTAGAGCAACTTATAAACAATTTCTTGTGCTATTTAATGAGTAAATTATTGATAAGATTATTATTAATATAATATCCCAGACTAATTAAATTTACTCTACAAAAAACTACATATTCATCCTATCAACATCGTTTTAAAGGTCCTTGTTTATTCCGATTTAGATTTTTGTCTATATATGCCGGTACTCCTATATTTTCTACTGTCTCACTCTAAAGGATTTGGACTCCATTAAGTGACACATGCGATACTGTAGCCTATTTTTGTAATTGAAGCATACATAATGATTGCTTGTCAATTTCTAGGATTTAGTGGATTTAGTAGTTTTTTAACAAGTCGTGGCGATTTAAAGTCAAGAATTTTGGAAGCAGCGTCATTTAGAGAATATTTGTCTACGTGAATGTGGATCTGCATGTCGTCCGTGAATAAATTATGTTTGCAATGCTTTAAGGACTGGGAGAGATAAAAACAATAGTCCGAGCAGTTAAGCATGTAGGAATTCAACTTTACAGAAAGAGCAAGGAAAACGTAATATAGGATTTTCTACAATAGACTGCTGGCGCTCCTTAAGGTAGCATCTGAAACATTTCGTGATAACAGTCTGAATATGAGAGATTTTTATTATTTAAGCAAGCATAAGCCCAGTGCAGTATTTCGTGTCGAATGCTTTACGAGTGTCAACTTATGTAAGATTGTTAAGTTTCCGAATAATCAAAGGCATTCCATAGGCCTATGTATAAATAGCTACATTTCTACTAACCAAGGAGTATATACTATGGATTATTAAGATGGCTGAATTGAGTTTGGCGATTATTTTGACCTTAAAGTGTCCTGAGATTTGTCTTAGAGGTGAGAAAAAGCGCCGAAAACACTTCACCCTGGAAACTTGTTCCTGTCTAAGGCCAGGATATTACCACAAGAACACAACGGTGGATGACCTGTATATATGAAAAGAAAGTAGGTTATATAAATATTTGACACTTTTTTAATATTTCCTATTAGAATCTGAAACTCTGTAGTTGTTTAATTACTGACTAAAATATTAGTATTATTTTCTGAAATAATGCGCACAGTTGCTCTAATTTTCGCCCATTATCTCACTCGTAGAGCATTTCTGTCGATTTAAAACGAAGTACCTCATTGGCTCTATCGAACAGAGAGGTTCGTGTCCGCGTGGACATAAGCTCTCCATACATACCTATCCTGAGATAATGTTTTCATTCTTCGTCTGTATAATCTATTCCCCTCAAATCAAGAATAATATTATTCCCCATCTCCATTCTTGGTCTACCAACTGGGCGTTTTCCCTCTAGTTTTCCTACAAGAAGCTTCTATGCACGTCTTTCATTCCACATTCATATCACATGTCCTGATCATCGCAATATACGAGACTTTAGTGTTCTTATATCTGGCTTCCTATACATACCATATAGCTCACTATTATGTAGTTTTTTTTTCATTCACCTGTATGTTCATCTCTTAATGTTCTTTCCCCCATAAAGTAGGGGTCCATATTTCGGATCCATATAACATAATTGGGAGAATGCATATAGCATGCATTTCCATAATTGAAATTGTGTTTAATTTCTATGAGCATCTCGTTCCTATCTGTAATTATGGTTCATAGATATTTTTGTCGATTCAATAATCTTAATGTAGAATAATTTTTGGAATTTTAAAGTAAATATATTTATATGAAAATTATATTAATCGTAAAAGTAATAATTCTAGGTTTTACTTCAGATATAATTGTTTATATTCCACACTATCGTCCACCGCTGTCGACTCGAGGTAGCTTGCTGCCTTGTCACGCAGCGGGCCCGGGTGTGATTCCCGATCGGGACAGGCTCCTGGGTGAGGTTTTTCCGGGGTTTTTCCTCACCTGTAAGGCAAATGTCAGGACGCGTAGGACCCAACGCTCCCCGAAACTCATCCGGCCATCATCATCATCCTTATCAATATCATCATCATCCTTCACCGGTGTGGAAAGCAACGGGAAGCTACCACACCTATATTCCCTAGTAAAGTTGCAAAGCATAGTATTAACATGCTATCATTGCAGTGAAAGACCTATCCTCGGGCAGAATTACTATGAATGGACGCATGGACTCCGCAGTATCTGTGAAATCAGAACATTTATTCTTAGTGCGCAGAATTCACTTAATTTTCCCTATATAAAAACTATTCTGGTAATGGAGAATTTGTGTTTCTATAATCGAGATTAAAGTGACCGTTAATTAACTCTGAGATTTATCAGAACTTTGAGTTTTATTATATTTTTTTCCAGATGTCAGAACTCACAGATCTAAGAATAAATGATGAAAAGAAAGAGAGAGTCAGGAAAAATCTGGATTTGGACGAGGAGAGGATAAAAGCAGCCGTGCAAGGAATCAAGGACTGGATGGAATTACAACCCCATTTACCAAAAGAAGGTAAAAAAACATTGTCCTAAAATATAAATTCATAGGACGTAAAGTTAAGTGATCCCATAACAGGCCTTAGAAGACCCTTCATGTAGTAAGAGGTTATGACCTCCACCTTCCTAGACAATCGCATGAGGTGTGAGCCGGGTTTTCAGCCTTTCATGACGTCCAACATGATTTATAAAATAATATGGTATTCATTTCAGTTACAGGCCGAGTCGACTTCAGGGTCGTAGCGCCGCCAAATGGTTTATGCCAGTTAAAAATCCTGGCCCTACAGGGTATCGAATCTATGATCTTATTGATTACAGCATTGTTGTCTCTTTCAACTACGCTATGATTCAGATTAATTAATCCGAACGTATTTATCTAATTGCAGAGGAGCTGTAAAACATATTGAGAAGAGGATCCGGTTTCTGAGAAAAAATATTTGGGCTCTGAGTTTTTTATATTTGATACCCACAATCCAATATTCAAGTTCAGTAGTGGTGTAGTCGGCCGCGGTTGACTAGTGGTTATGCTCATTGTCTCTAAGTTGCGGGTTCAAAACCGGCCCGGATTGATGGATTGATTTAGGATGGAAAAATCCAAGGAGCAAGTCCCGAGTCTGAAGATTTTCAGACTCGTAAAAAATCCTTAAGCCTGAATAAAGAGGCCTCTTAGCAACGTTTAGCGACATTAACGTCCTAGTAATACCCTAGTTGCCTTTTAGATATCTCTTTGGTCGATGTGTTGACCGCATGCCATCCATGACATATATGAGCAAATAAGATAATTGATAATTAACTTGGTCTAGTAACTCCTTATAATGGGCTACGCCAATATAGATAAATACATATAATGATATGGGCTGAGTTGAAAGTTAAATGCTGGAAAAATCCAAACTTTTAAGATATAATCTGACTTGTTTTCAAAATTATATTTTTAGTATCTTTAAAATACTTATTTACCGACATTTTCTCAGATTACCTAACGCTAAATGTTGAAAACACTATTGGCCAATTATTATTATTAGCTGGACTTTATATAATCCCCAATAATGGTACGAAAACATCCTTTACCATTCATCATCCACATTAATTTTAATCTTGATATTGGGTATCAATTGTAGGCAAATCTAAAAGTTGATAGGTAATTCCGACCTTTAAAATCTAACAAATTGCATGACTATAATCCCTCCATAACTAAACATATACGAGTAACTTCCATTCAATTAATCTTCATACTGTATATTAACTTGGGGCACGCCGTAGCGTAGTGGTTAAGGCACTGAGCTACAAGCCGAAAGGTCGAGGGTTCAAGTCCCGGTGGGTCAGGATTTTTAAACTGACCCAAACCTTCTGGCGGCACTATGGCCCTGGGGGACTCAGCCTCTAACTGAAATGAGTACCAGACGCTTGTTCTGGGGGTAAAGGCGGCCGTCACGCAGGGCTGACAACCCGGCTGACATCAAGTGCCGATTGTTCAGAAATAGTGGGAGCCTTAACCTCCTACTACCCCAAGGGCCTCCTGAGGCCTGTAGTGGGATTACTTTACTTTTACTTACTGTATATTAACTTAGAGATTCATAAAATTATATACGAAAATATTTATAAATTAGTTACTCGCAGAGTGAATTCATGAGCTTTAAATATAAGTAGGTCATCATCATCTTCTTCACCATATATGGCATTACAACCCATTTTGGGCCACATTCTTCCTCAGAATATCCTTCCAGACTTCTCTATTTGCTGCTAAATTCTTCCAATTTCTAATTTTACTAATTCTAATATCCTATAAGATATCATCCTCCCACTCAATTTTGTTTTCCAATTTTCTGGTTTGTAATGGTTGTGCCATATACATATTTTAACAGTTTTCTTTGTCCATACGTATCAAATGGCCAGCCCAGGCCAATCTATTAATTTTGCACACTTCACTAAATCGGGTTCATTATATGATTCATGTAATTCACAATTTCTCCTTCTCCAAATATCACCTTCTTTCACAACCCCAAACGTAGCTCTTAATATTAATTTCAAAAGTAGACAGATATATCTCACCTTACTTTAAAAGAGCCAATATTTCAGGTGCATATGTAATTACTAGTCTTATAAGAGTTTTATAAATCAGTAACTAACTTAGTTTTCTTTGTTATTAAGTCTGATCTTAGATATTTTCTAAGTTCAACGAAACGTCAGTTTGCAACTATTATACTTAGTTGTTGAACCTACTATCTTGTAATAATTTGTCATTGCTATTTTTTTATTCATTAGCTGCTAGTATGTTGTCTACGTTAATACAACACTAGATGATATGTATTATTAAAATTTATAACAGTAATATTGATAATGTCAAAATAGTGTATATGCTACTAGTCTGGCTTTTCAGTTTATATAATTTAACAACTATAAAGAAAGATACATTTCAGATAAGCAAGGAATAATTTGAGAAACACGTAAAAAATTGAGAAACAGAAACTTATCGGGTATAGATAACATCCAGAATGAATTAAATAAATTCGGAGGAGAAAAATTACATTAAGAAATTTACAATTTATTCAACACCACATGCAATAGTTGGATAATACACAATGATTGGAAAAAAAGTATTACAATCCCAATTTTGAAAAAGGCAGATAAAACCAACCAGAAAACTACAGAGGCATCAATCTATTATGCACAACACTGACACTCTTCACTGAAATTGTAGCAGATCATTTATCGAATACATCACCACTATTAGATGAACAATAAAGATTTCGGAAAGGAAGATCATGCACAGATGTAATTTTTATATTGAAACAGACTACAGAAAAAGCTATCGAATTTAACATCCCAGTCTTCCTATGTTTTGTGGATCTGGAAAAATCATTTAATCGGGTAAGATTAAATGACACACTCAACATATTAGAAAACAAGAATGTATCTAAAAACCTCATAGCAATCATCAAAGAAATTTATTCAGGAAACAGTACAAGTATCAAGTATGGAAATAGTAAATCTAAAGAAATTTTAGTCCAGCAAGGAATACGACAAGGAGACTCATTAAATCCGATACTCTTCACACTAATAATGGATGATATCATTGAAGAACTAAAAGTTGAAGTTACAAAAGGAATTAAAATAGGTAACAAGGAGCTGAAGTAATAAACTATGCTGATGACACAGTTCTAATTACACAAAGTGAAGATGATTTACAAATGCTATTACACAAAGTTAGAATCATTGCAGAAAAATATAACATGAAAATCTCAACAAATAAAACCAAATCAATTGCAATATCCAAGGACTCACGACGTGTTAAATTAGAAATAGAAGGGAAAAGTATAGAACAAGTCATGAAATTCTAATATTTAGGACTAGAAATTAGTAGCAGCAACAGAAAAACAGATGCAATCCTCCATCAAGCAAATAATGCAAACAAAATATCGGGATGTTCAAACAATGCTGTTTGGAAAAATAAAAATTTAAGAATAGATACAAAAGTAATAATTTACAAATCTGTCATAAGACCAGTTCTAACATTTGGTTGTGAATGCCGAACAGAAACTCAAAAAACAAAACAAATCAATGAAACAACCGAAATGAAAGTTTTAAGGAAAATCGTAGGAAAATCGCTGAGAGAGAAAATTCACAGTTCTGTTATTAGAGAAAAATGTGAAATTGAACCTATAAACCTTTGGATAAATGATAGAAGATTAAATTGGAACGATCACATAGATAGAATTGAGAAAAGTAGATTAGTGAAGAAAGTACGTGACTGGACACCTCAGCAGAAAAGGCTATTAGGAAGACCACAACTACGTTCGAAGAATGTCACCATAACCCGGACGTGTAGTGAATGAACACGCAACAAGCTGCCAGCTTTCATGCGTAGATGAAGAAGAAGAAGATCTATAAAACTGAAGGCATTGTCCGATGATTTCAAATTGTTGTATATTTTTTATAATTTATATTTTGTTAATACTTCACAATTAACAATGTAATTGTGGTTTTTACTTTACTCCTTCTGCTCCCAGTTATTCATTCCAATATTATGTTCGAGTTGTTTTATTTTTTTACATTGTTTTACATTTTGCGAAACAATTAATTTGCTTCTCTTTAAACACTTAAATAAATATTCTCTCATCTTTTATAATTTAATTAATTTCCGGTTTTTATAACCTCTCTTGTGAGTATTCCCACTACTTTTCGCCAGCAGTGACTTTCTATAGAGCAGTTATATAGTGAAATAATAGTAATGATAATAATACTTATAACATTAATAATAACAATTAAAGTCTATAAATAACACTAGCCAACGTAATTGTACTTTTTGTCTGTAACTGGCATGGAAACAGCTGTGCTGATAACAAAAATGATAATGCAAATGCAAGATTAGCTGTCGTTTTGAAGTCATGCTAGCTTTACGTTGTTGCCTATATACGCTTATGCATGTATTTACCAACAAGGGAGGCCACTGAAGGCGTAACCGTTTTTTCTTGCATTTATAATTTTCTGCTGGCGATTTCCTAATTAGTGTCCAGCAGCAATCGGCTAACATTGGTGCACTCCAGATTCTCTGAAATCTCATTTTCATGTTGGAAATTTGCTGGTGGAAGCGTTCCCCGTACTCGTTGCTTACAGCACCACAGTTGTCAGGAAAAAAGTCCAAGTGGGAATCTAAGAAATATAACTTTACGGACATGTTACACCCCAGTATATTCCTTATAGTTTTCTACCCTCTTATTTCCTAGATAGATTGTTGACAGTTGAACAAAGTCTTCCCAAGATAACTTTTCATTAACTGTCAGGATGGTGTTGAAATGCTCATCTTTGTGCATTATCCGTATCAGGGGATCCACGAAAATCCCCTCCTTTTTTTCGTCTCGCTAAGCCATGGACATTTCTGGCGCTAATAGATAAATGCTACCTCACTTTTTTTTTAATGGCCTTAACAAAGTTTTTCGTTAGGCCCAATTCAACATGAAGAGGAGGAAGTATTACGTTCTTGAATTCATGTGCTTTTTGCATAACATTGTGAGGTCTGATTCAAGTGATTAATTCTTGGGCCAACCTTCCTTTTTATAATCAAGTGCTCTGGCGTGACTATCCCAGAGGCATTGGAAGCAACAGGATTTGGTATAGCCCTGTTATAGACCAGGTAGAATGCCTATGATTTTGAGTTCCCCGGAAATCTGCCTTTTATTCTTCTCATACTTCAATCGCAATAACAATTGTTTCGTGTTAACATACGTTTGTTTCATGTAAGGTGCATATCCAATCGCAATCAATGGTAACATGTTGCCATTATGTAGTAGGACTCACTTGAGACTTATTTTGGACAAGTCGATGAACAATCTCCACTCAACATTATTATAATATATATTGGAAATAGGCCGGTTTCGCGACCTGTTGGTGTCGTAAAACGGGCTTGAATTTTTTCGTGAAAACGGCCGCTCGCGAGGCAACTTTGGCTATCTTCCCAATTTTCAGCTCGTCTATATAAACGCAGTGATTTAGAAGCAAAATTATAGTTCGCAAACATGGCTCAAGCTTTGACGACAGAAGCATCTCTCGTGCCTACCTCTGGATATTTCACGTGCGACAATTACGACGATTGTGTTAAATACATTTCAACATATTTGGAATAACAAAAAGTATTAAACTGGTGAGACACACGTCGGCATTGTTTATAAAAGACAGCGAATAAGTAATTATACACATTCCTGTATCCATTGACACAATTTAGGACATGACACTATACAAAGTGGAGATTTTTTGGTGATGTGTTTAAAAAACTTACTGATCGGGATGAATTTCCCGACGCAGCTGGGTCAGGATTGTCATTTATAAAAATACATCGGTGGTGGTTCAAAATTGCACCGTGTCAACCTAACAACAGGGCCAATGTAACAAATAGGAATGTGTTATCTACGGAGCACGAGACGATGGAGGTCGACGAAGTGGATGGTCGAAGAAGCGACTTGGTGATGACCCGGACGTCGGATACGATAATTGGGTGTATTGCATTGTACCACACCCATCAAAGTGGCGACAACACGGCCCAGAGAAGAAAAAAGGTGGGAGATTGGATTCGACGACGAGCGTCCGGGGATGAGAAGGCATCTGTACGTGTTCTCAGTTCGGAGCATTCAAGAATTAAAATACATAATTTACGACTATACATAACAGACGTATTGTTATGTCTCAAAAAAGGTTTGATCTTGCAAATCCTGACTTAATTAATGTATATTACATGGGAATGGCACGTTATAAATTAATAATTTAATTGAACGCGTTCTTGCAAGATAGAACTCGTGACGTGCGCGGATATTGCCACGATTGTTGCAAGTACCAAGTTCCTCGCAAATGTGACGTTACTATTCACATGGCTGGGGTTAATGCGCATAATACAATATAAACAAAAGACATTCCAAATTTCAGGCAGACACATGTTTGCTATGCAGATTTCGAAGCGTATATAAGTAGTGCCGAACAGCAACATGTGCCCTCTGGCTATTGCTGGGCGGCGGTATGTGAAATGTAATGATAAAATAATCATTAAAAACGATAAAGGTTTGAAATGATGTAACACAAACGTTAATCGATGAAAAATTAAATTGGATATAGGATTGGTCATGCCCATTTGATATGAAAACACATAACTCCGGCAAATGCGGTGAAGCACTAAACAGTGGTGAAGAATGCGTGTCGGGTCGTAAAAATTACATAGACGGTAAAAGCGGGGTCATATCATATTAGATGTTGGAACGCGTCCGAAAATACGTGTCCTGTGTATTTTCACAATTTTAAAGGCTACGACAGTCATTAGATTTTACGTAATTTAATACGTCGATTTTGCACAGATGTGAATATATTAGGGAAATCGTTCAATAAATTTGACGTAATTGCAATTGATGGAATGCAATATAGAATTAGATTCATGGACACGTATAATTATTTGGCCTCGTCCCTGCAAAATTTAACATCTACTGTGACTAGTCTCCAGTTTACCCCTTCCGAAGCCGAAGATAAAGCTCCCTTTCCTTACAAATTGTTTGTTTCTCCTCCAAAATTAGCCGATCAGTTGCCGGATTCCGACGAGGCGTGGTATTCGGAATTGCACAATGTAATGCAAAATAAATATTTAGCATTCGACATATGGAATGAAAACATTTTCAAACATTTGAGGAATATCACAATTATTATTTACGTTTAGACGTGTTGTTGTTGGCCGACGTGTTTGAATTGTTTCGCTCAAACGCAATACGGGCGAGACCCTGTATATTTTCAGGGAGCGCCTAACTTTACGTGGAACTGTGCAGTTCAGAACAGCAAGGATGCCATAAAAAATTCAAAACAAAGACCTGTACATAACAAATCAAAATCGAATTCGCGGAAGCGTATCGCAATGCGTACGGGGACATGTGATCGCATCGGAGAAGGATTACATCATGTACTTAGATGTTAATTCTTTGTATGGAAAGGTGATGACGTACAAACTGCCTTGCGAATATGCAGGCAACCTCACTGCATTGCCGGAGAATTAGAGGACACTAACTCACGAAGACGAAACTCGTTTTATTGCATTAGTAGACCAGTCTTACCCAGCAGTGTTGCACGACCTTCACCGCGAATTTCCTATGGCTCCAGATTACATTGAGGAGTGACTGTGTACGACCTTCCTCCTAAAAACGAGATATCTGGTGCATAATTTAATCTTGAAATACTACGTACAGAATGGGATTTTAATAGACAAGGTACATTCGGTAAGGCTGTTTAAACAAGCTCCTATATTTTGCGAGTATATACAGAGTAATGGCGCAAATCGGAAAAAAATATCAAAATAATAAAGCCTTGCCGAACACGTTTAAAATAATGACATAGTTAATTTGGTAAAACGATCGATAATCCATTTAAATACAAAAAAAATGTTGTCAAACAGGCAACCGGAGTAAGTGCAAACGGGCACCAAATGCTTTTTTAGCGGAGGTTACTAATTTTTTGGAAACTGACGACTACTTTTTGTGCGAATTGGAGCCTCATAGGGTACTTTTAAACAAGCCTGTGCAGATAGGGTTTTCGATTTTGGAACTGGCAAAATTGAAGGTGTATAATTTTTTTTTCGACGTCAAGTTAAAATGTAACTATGATGTTCATTTGTTGTATCACGGCACGGATTCGTTGGTACCGCATTTTACAAACGCACTTGTCCATCCTTAAATTAAAATGAATGAAGAGGAAAAAAATGTGTAGGTATTTGGATTTCGAAAACGTGCAAAAGACTACGTAATAAAAACCATTAACACTGATAATGTGCCAGGTCTGTGGGCGGACGAGGTAAATCACAAAACTATACTGGTGTCTGTGGGACTCAGAGCAAAAACGTACGCATTGCGCTTCGAGGACGGTGATCCTTGTTGAAAAACAAAGGCATTACGGACGTCGCAACCATCGAAGGCGAAGTACAACGTATTTGCTTCCAGGATTACAAACGTTGCTTGTTTGAAAATCGTTCCTTGTACGTGGAACAGTAACTCATCCGTTCACAAAACCACACGCCTTATACCACGCGCCAGAAAAAAAGTGGCATTGCAGTCCGAGGATAGAAAAAGACTAGTTTTACAGGATAGGATCACAACGTTACCTCATGGATATAAAGGTACAAAATTTAATACAACTTAAAATTTTAATACATGTTTATTTGCAAAATAAAGTGTACATTCATGTCAGAAATGGCAGTGTTATTTTTGCATCATTATAATTCAGCACTCCTAACCTAATTCCACCTCTAACCCGCAAATGGCACATGTCTAATGGAGCCATAACAGAGATTTCCTCGTCGCTAAATATCAAGGATATTTGAAACGTTAGCTCCACCATGCACGATGCCCGTTTTTCATCTATGTCCCGTAGGATTTATGTATGGGAACCATGGTAAAAAATGGTGTTGCAAGCAGTTATACTACGCCTGCAACCATTGATTCCCAAGCGCTGCATTCCGCCTGTACATTTTAGGATTAAACGTGCTTGGCCACGGTGTAAATCCCACCTTCCACAATATTTATTGTTTTTGTTTTTCCGTTCTTTTGACCGTAAAATAGGTAGAGGGAGAAGGCGTAAAGCTGATCATTGAATCGGAGTAAAACACGCCACCCTCTGCGTTGGTTTCAACATCGTATTCTATAATGTCAGATGCCCATATAATTTCAATTTTATCCTAATTTTTACATTTGGTTATGCTCCTTGATTCCACGGTCAATTTACTACTGATAGCAGTTTTGTCCCCTTCCTCGTCCACCACCTCGTAGGCGTAATTTAATGCCTCTTTCTATCTTCCTCCGTATTTGCATCAGCAAATAATCTGTGATTGTGTGAGAGTGAAGATCGTTCAGAACGTACCCTTGATAAATTTATTTCTATTCATTAGGTTACCATGTATGTTGAAGATATGACGTAAATGCAAACAGTTTCAAAATCGTCAGTATGTGGCAACTTAACATTTGGTTTTTCTTGTTGCTGTGTATTAAATCACTATATTTTATGCCTTGAATAGTACTTTTATTGGATAACGTATAACCTGTGGTTACAAAATTCTTTGGCATGTAATGTATTATTTTACTCTGTTGCACAAATGAAGCCAATTCGCTGGGCGTGTTAGCACTTACTTGCACTTCGTCTGTCAAAATTATAAAGTTACTAATTTTAACAAGGGACTTGTGTATGCGATACTCTAAACTGCACGGAAGCACGGATCTATTTACCATTATCATTTCATCGTCCAGCATGGGTAGCAAAGCCAACGTTATGGGCAATGTGCTAATTGATATGTGTATTTCCTCCCACGACCGCTTCACAAATGTAAATATAACATGTTTGTAGGGCGGTAGACGCGCTACGGGCGATACACTCTCTCCAGGCTGAGTCCCGTGTTGTCCAGTATTTCCTGTTCCACCGCTGCTACCAGCTGCCGCACGTTCAACACGTACAGTTTCTTCACCATCTGGTCCATCTTGCTCGTGCTAGGTAGAGGGTGGTGTCTCTCGTACGGGTTGCTTAAAGTACGACTTCGTTTGCGGGCATTGTCCCACCTGTACGCAACCTTACAATGTCCTATAAATATATAACACCCAATCAGCAAATTGTTCAGGGGATATGTACAAGTGTGGATTAAAGGATTCACCATATTTCATATATTACCTATCTATTGCGCAAGGCATCCTCATCTTTTGGGCTTAAATAACCCTTACCAAACTTGTCATGATTTCCTGTCATAATGACTGGAGTGCGACACAAATCTTGTTTGTTCATATATTTTTTACCAACTTGTATCGCCGCTCCTGCCAGTATGTTTTTCATATCAGCGCAAGTGGTTTCCGTTACAAAGGATTCCTCCAAAATAATTAAAGATTTATTTTTAAAAAATCATAGCTAAATTCGGACAAGCTTTTTGCCGTAGAGGCATAACTGTAATAAAATGAAATGCAATGCTTTGAGCTATAAAACTATTTCCGGAATTTCAGGGTCCGAGGAGGAATAAACAGTTAATCTTCGTTTCTTTGCAATTAAGTACTTTCTGAAGATTGCGCACAATATCAGAAGAAACAATATTACTTCTAATAAACAATTGATCAATTTCATCTCTGCTGTGGCTGAACCCAATTTCTCTACATTCTAACGATTTGCCAAACTCGTCCTTTCTCTCGCTATACAGTCTATGTTTAACGTAACTGGATATGCGGGCATTTATATCACTAATTAGTACATAGTTTTGTGAATATTTATTTAACAAAAAATCCCACTCACTGTTTACATCTATCCAGCAACGCCGTATAAGACGTTGCTTTATATTTATAAATTAAATTAATTAAAAAGTTGGAACCTTTTAGATGTGCCCACTCTGACTCCTCTGATGTCGTCTTCTTCGAAGTGCGTCCCGCTACTGTGGTCTCCAGAATGGCTATGCTCAGTGACGTTGTTAGGTAAACTTTTTTCTTGGATACAAGTTCCAAAAATCTTCAAGATTGCGCTTCGGTGAGGTGAGTACTGACGGGCACCACTCGCACAAGTTCTTTGTAGTTTCAAAATATATCAATATTTTTTTTCCAATTTAATAGATTTTGCGAGCAGTAAAACAACTGCTTCGCCCTCACGACGTTCAAATGTTGTATTGCTGGTAACAAATATACCAGCTAGCAGTATGCAGAGGTCGTCCACCGGCCATATGTTACTATTTAAGGTTTGGACGAGCCAGGCAGATGGTGTAGAGAGCGCAGACATGATGCTGATTTTGTGTGAAAAATCAGGCTGTTTATATAGGCGAGCTGAAAATTGGAAAGATTGCCAAGGTTACCTCGCGAACGGCCGTCTTCACGAAAAAAATTGACGTCCGTTTCACTACGCCAACAGGTCGCGAAACCGGCTTATAGATCAACGAAGAAGCGATATGGTGACGACCCGGACGTCGGATATGATAATTGGGACATTGCGTCTTACCACACCCATCAATGCTACGACAACACAGCTCAGAGAGAAAAAAAAAAAGATGCGAGATTGGATTCAACGACGGGCTTCCGGGGTGGAGAAGGCATGTGTACGTGTACACATTTCGGAGCTGGCGGCGTGGCATTCAAGATTTAAGATATAATTTACGACTATTCAATAACAGAGGTAATGTTAGGTATCAAAAAAGGTTTGTCTTGCCAATCCTGACTTAATTAATGTATATTACATTGGAATGGCACGTTATAAATTAATAATTTAATTGGATGCGTTCTTGCAAGATAATACTCGTGACGTGCGCGGGTATTGCAACGATTGTTGCGAGTACCACGCTCCTCGCAAATGTGACGTTACTGTTCTCACGTTTGGGGATAAAGCGGATAATAAAATTAAAGCAAAATACATTCCAAATTGCAGGAACAGTCTTGTTTGCTATGCAGATTTGGAAGCGTATATAAGTTGTGCCAAACAGCAACATGTGCTCTGGCTATTGCTGGGCGGCGGTATGTGAAAATAAGCAATAATAAAAGAATCATTAAAAACGATAATCGTTTGCAATGATGTAACGCAAACGTTAGTCTATAAATCGTAAATTCGATATAGGATTGTTCATACACGTTTGATGTCAAAACAAATAACTGCGGCATATGCGGTGAAGCACTAACAGTGGTGAAGATTGTGTGTCGGTTCGAAAATATTACGTAGACGGTAAAACCGGGGTCATATCATATTAGATGTTGGAACGCGCCCGAAAATACGTGTCCTGTGTATTTCACAATTTTAAAGGATACGACAGTCATTAGCTTGTACGTAATTTAATACGTCGATTTGCCACAGATGCGAAAATATTAAGGGAAATCGTTCAACAAATTTGACGTAATTGCAATTGATGGAATGCAATATAGAATTAGATTCATGGACACGTATAATTATTTGGCCTCGTCCCTGCAAAATTTAATATCTACTGTCACTAGTTTCCAGTTTGCCCCTTCCGAAGCCGAAGATAAAGCTCGCTTTCCTTACAAATTGTTTGATTCTCCTGCTAAATTAGGCGATCAGTTGCCGGATTCCGACGAGGCGTAGTATTCGGAATTGCACAATGTAATGCAAAATAAATATCTAGCATTTCACATATGGAATGAAAAACATTTTCGAACATTTGAGGAATATCACAATTATTATTTACGTTTAGACGTGTTGTTGTTGGCCGACGTGTTTGAATTGTTTCGCTCAAACGTAATACGGGCGAGACCCTGTATATTTTCAGGGAGCGCCTAACTTTACGTGGAACTGTGCAGTTCAGAACAGCAAGGATGCCATAAAAAAATTCAAAACAAAGACCTGTACATAACAAGTCAAAATCAAATTCGCGGAGGCGTATCGCAATGCGTACGGGGACATGTGATCGCATCGGAGGAGGATTAAATCATGTACTTAGATGTTAGTACTTTGTATGGAAAGGTGATGACGTACAAACTGCCTTGCGAATATGCAGGCAACCTCAATGGATTGCCGGAGAATTAGAGGACACTGTCTCACGAAGGCGAAACTTGTTTTTATTCATTAGTAGACCAGTCGTGCCCAGCAGATTTGCACGACCTTCACCGCGAATTTCCTATGGCTCCAGATTACAATAAGGACAGACTGTACACGACCTTCCTCTCAAGAACGAGGTATCTGGTGCATAATTTAATCTTGAAATACTACGTACAGAATGGGATTTTAATAGACAAGGTTCATTCTGTAAGGCTGTATAAACAAGCTCCTATATTTTGGAGTATGTACAGGATAATGCCGCAAATCGGAAAACAAATATCAAAATATTAAAGCCTTGTCGAACACGTTTAAAATATTGACAAATAGTTTATTTGGTAAAACGGTGGAAAACCTTTTATATAGAAAACAATTTGTAGTAAAAGGCAACCTGTGTAAGTGTATGTGAGCGCCAAAATGCTTTTTTGGGGAAGGTTACTAATTTTTGGAAATTGAGGAGTACTTTGTGTGCCAATTGGAGATGCATAGGGTACGTTTAAACAAGCCTGTGCAGATAGGGTTTTCGATTTTGGAATTGGCAAATTTGGAGGTGTATAATTTTTTTACGATGTCAAGTTAAAATTTAACGATGATGTTCATTTGTTGTATCACGACACGGATTCGTTGGTACTGCATTCAACAAACGCACTTGTTCATCCTCTAATTAAAATGAATGAAGACGAACAACTGCGTAGGCATTTGGATTTCGAAAACGTGCAAAAGACTATGTAATAAAAACTGTTAACACTAATAAAGTGCCTGGTCTGTGTGGCGGACGAGGTAAAACACAAAACTATACTGGAATCTGTGGTACTCAGAGCAAAAACGTACGCATTGCACTTCGAGGACGGTGATTCCTTGTTGAAAAACAAAGGCATTACCAACGTCGCAACCATCGAAGGCGAAGTACAACGTATTTGCTTGAAGGATTACAAACGTTGCTTGTTTGAAAATCGTTCCTTGTACGTGGAACAGCACCTCATCCGTTCACAAAACCACACGCTTTATTCCATGCGACAGAAAAAAAGTGGCATAGCAGTCCGAGGATAGAAAAAGGCAAGTTTTACAGGATAGGATCACAACGTTACCTCATGGATACAAAGGTACAAAATTTAACACAACTTAAAATTGTAACACATGTTTATTTACAAAATAAAGTGTACATTCATGTAAGAAATGGCAGTGTTGTTTTGCAACATTATAATTCTGCACTCCTAACCTAAATCCACCTCTAGCCCGCAAATGGCACATGTCTAATGGAGCCATAGCAGAGATTTTTTCGTCCCTAAATATAAAGGATATTTGAAAACTTTGCTCCACCATGCAGGATGCCCGTTGTTTCATCAATGTCCCATTCGATTCATGTATGGGAACCATGGTAAAAAAATGGTGTTGCAAGGTGTTATATTGCGCCTGCAACCATTGATCCCCAAGCTCTGCATTGTGCCTGTACATTTTAGGATTAAACGTGCTTGGCCACGGTGTAAAACCTACCTTCCACAATGTTAATTGTTTTTGTTTTTCCGTTCCTTTTACCGTAAAATAGGTAAAGGGAGAAGGAGTAAAGCTGTCCATTGAATCGGGGTACAACACATCACCCTCCAAGTTGGTTTCAACGTCGTATTCTATAATGTCAGATGCCCCTATAATTTCAATTTTATCCAAATTTTTACATTTGGTTATGCTCCTAGATTCCACTGTCGATTTGCTGCTGATTGCAGTGTTGTCCTCTTCCTCATCCACCACCCCGTAGGCGTAATTTAATGCTTCCCATTTTCTACCTTCCTCCATATTTGCAGCAGCTAATAATTCGTATGTGTGCGAGTGAAGATCGTTGAGAACGTACCCTTGATACATTTTATACCTATTCATTAGGTTACAGTGTATGTTTGACGAAATGCCGTAAATGCTTACAGTTTCAAAATCGTCAGTATGTGGCAACTTTACCATTTGGTTTTTTTTTTGTTGCTGTGTATTAAATCACTATATTTTATGCCTTGAATAGTATTTTTATTGGATAATCATATAACCTGTGGTTACAAAATTCTTTGGCATGTAATGTATTATTTTACTTTGTTGCACAAATTAAGCCAAATCGGTGGGCATGTTACCTCTTATTTGCAGTTCGTCTGTCAAAATTATAAACTTGCTAATTTTAACATGGGGCTTGTGTATACAATACCCTAAACTGCACGGGAGCACGGATTTAATTACCATTATCATTTCATCGTCCAGCATGGGTAGCAAAGCCAACGTTATGGACAACATGCTAATTGATGTGTCTATTTCCTCCAACGACTGCTGCACAAAGGTAAATGTAACATGTGTTCTAGGGCAATGGACGCGCTACGGGCGATACACTCTCTCTAGGCTGAGTCCCTTGTTGTCCAGAATTTCCTGTACTACTACCGCTGCTACCAGCTGCGGCACGTGCAACATGTACAGTGTCTTCACCATCTAGTTCATCTTGCTCTTGCCAGGTGGAGGGTGGTGTCTCTCGTACGGGTTGCTTAAAGTATGACTTCGTTTGCAGGATATTGTCCCACCCGTATGCTACATTACAATGTCCTATAAATAAATAACACCCAATCAGCAAATTGTTTGGGGGATATGTACATGGGTGGATTAAAGGGTTCACGAAATTCATATATTACCTATCTATTGCACAATGCATCCTCATCTTTCGGGCTTAAATAACCTTTACCCAACTTGGCGTGATTTCCTGTCATAATGACTGGAGTGCGACACAAATCTTGTTTGTTCATGTATTTTTTACCAACTTGTATTGCCGCTCCTGCCAGTATGTTTTTCATACCATCGCAAGTGGCTTCCGTTACAAAGGGTTCTTCCAAAAGAATTAAGGATTTATTAAAAAAATTTCATTGCTAAATTCGGACAAGCTGTTGCCGTAGAGGCATAACCTGTGATAAAATGGGATGCAATGCTTTGAGCTATAAAACTCTTTCCGGAAGTTGAGGGTCCGAGGAGGAATAAACAGTTAATCTTTGTTTCTTTGCAATTAAGTACTTTCTCAAGGTTGCGCACAAAATCAGAAGAAACAATATTATTTCTAATAAACAACTGATCAATTGCATATCTGCTGTGGCTTGACCCATTTTCACTACACACTAACAAATATCCAAACCTGTCCTCTCTCTTGCTATACAATCTATGTTTAATGTAACTGGATATGCAGGTATTTATGTCACTAATTAGTACATAGTTTTGTGAATATTTATTTAACAAAAAATCCCATTCATTGGGTTTACATCTATCCAGCAACGCCGTATAAGACGTTGCTTTATATTTATAAATTAAATTAATTAAAAAGTTGGAACCTTTTAGATGTGCCCACTCTGACTCCTCTGATGTCGTCTTCTTCGAAGTGCGTCCCGCTACTGTGGTCTCCAGAATGGCTATGCTCGGGTGACGTTGTAGGGTAAACATTTTTCTTGGACAAAAGTTACAAAAATCTTCGAGATTGCGCTTCGGTGAGGTGAGTACTGGCGGGCACCCCTCGCACCAGTTCTTTGTAGTCTCAAAATATCTCAAATCATTTTTCCAATTTAATAGAGTATGAGAGCCGTAAAACAACTGCTTTGCCCTCACGACGTTCAAATGTTGTATGGCCGGTAACAAATATACCAGCTAGCAGTATGTAGAGGTCGTCGACCGGCCATATGTTACTGTTTAAAGTTTGGACGAGCCAGGCCGATGGTGTAGACAGCGCAGACATGATGCTGATTTTGAGTGAAAAACCAGTCTGTTTATATAGGCGAGCTGAAAAATGGAAAGATTGCCAAGGTTACCTCGCGAACGGTCGTTTTCACGAAAAAATTGAAGCCCGTTTCACGATGCCAACAGGTCGCGAAACCGGCCTATTTCCAATATATATATATATATATATATATATATATATATATATATATATATAATGCCCATAGCTGCCATTAGTCCTAAAAGCGAGTAATGTAAGTATTGGCTTAAAACATTTCTTTTAAAGATTTCTATTTGTTTTTCAAACATGAATTCATTGTAGAACACGTTATGTATAGTAATACACTTTTCTGCGTCGAGACGTACCGGGTAATGACATCACTTTGGCCTTACTTTTGCACATAGAGGATTGTAATTTTGCACATCTTAGTGTGTTTCCGTTGATTTCGAGATATGTGAGTTAACACAGGGGGTGTAGGTAGAAAAAAGGGATTATCGGAAAAAATCTCAGTTTCCTTGACTTTTTCCCGCCTCGGGTACATGACATGGGCATTAGAATGGTACCGTTTAAATACTGTTCTTTACTAAAGAGAATGAGGTTCGTAGCATGATCCTATGATAAATAGTGATGTCGCTGTAGCTGCTTGCCTGAAATGAACCTAACGAAAATCATAATTTAAAAGGGTTTAATGCAACCCCCCGAACTTGGAAATGAGAGCTAATTCGAGCTTTTCATAATCTTTATCGTTATCGGTGTGGTCGATATTCTTACGAAACGTTTACTTCATTCCAGTTACATTTTCACTGTTGGCTAGTGGAATCATAAGCTGACGTGCTAATGGCAATAGCAAAAACGTCCGTCACTCAGGAACTGTGATGTCTAAGGAAATTCTTCAGTAAATTGAAAGTATGGTTGGATTTTGTTGGTTCCCAAAATATATGGGCCTAAAATTATTTTATTAACTTTAAATTGGCGAAACAGTTACTCGTACCAGTTATTTAAATGTGTCGGGTTGAAGCTGAAAAAAATATTTTAATACATGGTTTCCATAAACCCCTGCATGTAATGCTCAGCATACCCTGATTTACAAAAAAATAAATAATTTAATTATCGGAGTGAAAACTTTCCTAAACTATTTAAATACTTTATTTTTAAACTTGGTCTTAGATATTCTGCATCAGGTTTAGTTTTCAGGTATAGTTTTTTTAGTACATTATACAACTAAAGTTGGAAAATTAATAAATCGTGATCACAGGAAACGTTTACAAGAAATAATTAAGAAGATATTTTCTATCTAATGGTAGTAGTGAAAAAATCATGGTTAATCGCTGTGATTCATACATTCACAATTTTCAAACAAGATGATACTGATTTTACGATCTTCTCTATACATTATCCAGCAAAAATCTGCAATCATTTTAAATCACTGATACATTTGCTCCATTGTTTTGATATCTTTGTGAAATCTATCATCTTGCTCATCACGGATTTCATCAAGATTTTGTAGGGAAAATTTGAAGTGGAATTGTAGAAAATGTAGAATTAATCATATTCGACATCCCATCGTTTTGAAACAATTAAAACGTTTTTTTCGCACTTTGTATTCAGAGGATTTGTGTTTACCAAAGAAATTATTGTAAACCCACAAAAAGCTCCAAATAGCCTTATCATCATCATTTACATTTCTATAAAATCAAAATGTTTGAAGATGCCTCGCATTTGTGGCCCCACGAAAAATTCCATCATTAAATTTTGCTGATGAACTCTTCAGGAATTTTTCACATGGATACTTAAATTACCAAGAAATTGTCTAGCCCATAGTGTTAGCAATAGTTTTAATTAAGCACTATTTAATATGGAGTTAAGGGTGAAAGGAATACTCATAAATATATTACGAAAATAAATAGAAGGGAGCGTAATAATTAAGTATAAATTCATAAATTCCATATAGAACGTATAAGGTGAAATGATTAACAGAAGTATAAATGGAACTAGTGAGGAATTATTGAGCAATGGGCGAAGTTGTTTCAGAAATGCAGTTCGTGTGCAGACTGTGCATTCGTATTGAAACAATTATTTAAAACTAATAACAGAATCTAATTTAGAAACTAACTTCTTAATTATTGATTTTGAAAAACCATTGACTGATTAAATAGGATTAAATTATGAAACATTATGAAGAAAATCAATTATAACAATTATAAAACAGTCCTAAATTTATAATCAGACACACACACACACACACATAATTATATATAATAAAACAAAACTACAAATTTTATGAAATGCCGTTAGGTAAGGACATCTATTTTCAATTATGTTTTTAATATTTATAGTCATATAGCCATAAAATTATGACAGATGAATTTTAATAACGTTTTTATAATCGGACAAGATGTTTAAATACAATTTTATAAGTAGGTAACCGGACGATTCGCTCTCTACTTTATGTTAAATTAAACTATCAATTTTGCCATCCTATTCAACATAAACTTGCTGTCTTCCGTAGTTATGTTCATATACGTAACTGTTATGCTAAAGAACGTAATACACTACATCGGTTATTATAATTTAGTCATAGATATTTCAATTTAACATAAACAGTAAGGTAAGGTTCGGTTAGATCTCTACTTCATATTTGTCATCCAGATCATGTCAACAATTTGTGGGTGGTTTGACATACTCGTACATTGGTCCATTATCTGAAAAACAGGAAATATATTTAGAAAAAAAAAATATTCTCATTGCTTTCCGAAAATACCAAAATTTTCACCATCTTTGTAACGGTAAAGACCGTTTGGAAAATAACAAAACATCTGGTATTGCAATTTGGTCTGTGACGTTTTCTACGGGGTTTATGTTGGTCAGACCGGCCGTAAATTTGAGATTACATAAAAGGAACACGTCGTCGCGTATAAGAATGATCATTTGGGAAAGTCACATTTTGCAAGCATTTGATTAATTAAAGCCATACATAATGCGCCAACAGTAATTTATATGTTTTGTATGTGTGTGTATGTGAGACATGAGTTTCCTGATGTGTGTCTTGAAACAACTTGCAATTTTAAAACATAAAAATAATAGTTACGTACTGTAACGAATTAATTATACTTGTTTTCCTTCCTTGTTACATGTTGTTAGAATGACGTCACATAATGCCACCTTCAAATGAGTTTTAGATGGATCTTATGGCTTTATTTTTAATAGTGTTTTTACTTTTGATGTGATCACCCTAATGATGCCCTGTTGAAGGACGAAACACGTGTCGTGATCAATTTGAGTACTTTTTGTGTTTATTTTTATCACTTTTGCTGTACTTGTGGCATTAACTGAACAGATTTGCATTCCAGATTTATTACTGACTCTTTTAACAAACTTTTGAAGTCCGTTACGTTGTTTTATATTGAAATAATATGTCTTAAAATCCATCTACAAGACATCAAAAAATTGATCTCTCACCTATACATTCAAACAAATTAAAGAGGAATACTATAGTAGGTATATAACTGACATAGAAAATTACCCCATATATACCTAATACACTTTCATAACACGAAGACGCCTTTATTTAGACAATCAAGCTAATTAATTTGAAAGAAGACTAACAAGGTCAAAATTTGTTTCTAATACCGTGTTTTTCAATTTTCCAGATGATGGGAGGCTGGAACGCTGGTTGATCAGATGTAAGAACAACATGGAGAAGACAAAACATACATTAGATATGTATTATTCGCTGAAAACGCAAATACCAGAATTAATGTCCAACTGGAATGTAGATGACACGTGGGCGCAAGAGTTAATGAATCAGGGGTATTTAACATTGTATAACAAAATAAAGCATAGTCTTCGCAATTTAGATTTAAATATGTTGATTGTTCATAGAGATGAACAATATTAAAGAATACGGAAAAACTCTTGTTTAGTATTTATAGTAACTTTGTTCTCATCAGCCCACAATATTTGTATTGAATAAACCTCGTTGTGTGTGTGTAGAAGTACTTTGTAATTTTATTAATAGGAATTATTAATTGGGAATTACTAAACAGAAACAAGGCTTGGAGAGAGGAAATCATAATTATATATCTGATTATAATTACCTCTTACTAATACGTTCTTTGTGTTAATTAAGGACCCATCTAGCTTTAAAAACTGTATACACGTATCTTCAGATGTCATAATTATTCAGTCTTAAAAATGACTGAAGTTTGACCACTGCTTACAGATATTGAGGTACATTTTCTCAGCTTTTACAATGAATAGTTATTACATATTTTCTATTACCAATCGACAACTTTTATTCCCTACCAAACTAGTAATTCAATTAACTGATTCCAAAATACATCTCGACCTGTACATTCAGAATTACCCATCACATTTTCAAGTTTATTAGCTACAGTTTACAACATATTTTATTTTTACTGCCGTACCTGCAGTATTTTCAACGTAGAATGTTTAAATTGTAACTAAATATATTTTTATATAAATTATTTGTTTAATAATATTGATTAATAATGACTTTTACTGCATCTGCTACAGTTCTTTCATCATTATAGTAAATTAGATAAAGTCTCCTAATATTCCATGTTTCTACCTTAAATATTTACTGAACAAAGTGTTCCAAATAAGCTGAAAATTGGGATTCGTTTCTTCAATATTAAAAGGAAAGTTATGTCTGTATATATTACATTTCTTAACCCATTCAGTCTGAATTAAAGTGTACCACGACATCTTAGCTTACCCAAGGCAACTGAAGTTATTTGTGATATTAGCGAGCCGAAGGCAGTACACATAGATGGTTATCAATTAATTTTTACTTAAATTATACTTCAGTTTTTTAATTTATTTCATAGGCACACTTTATAAGATACGAGAATATTCACCCGCTCTCCTTAAAACCCCAAGATGCAAAGTTGCAATGCAGTCATAATAAACATAACAGAATTAGTTTGTATAGTACGTTGGAAGACGTGCATGGAAGCTTCATGTAGGAAAGCCAGAGGGAAAACGCCCAGTTGGTAGACCAAGAATGAGGTGGGAGAACAACATTAACTATGATTTGAGGAAAGTAGATTATACAAGGAATTATTGGAAGGCATTAGCTCAGGATAGGGATGTATGGAGAGCTCATGTCCGTGCGGCCATGAACCTATGGGTTCGATAGTGCCAGTGAGTAAGTATAGTACGTTATAGAAACATGAACCGAAGAAGGAGACAAAACAACAATTGAAGTGGTGAAATCAAATACCATTCGTATCCACTTTGTTAGGTACTGAGAAAACTAATAATATAGTTTTCTCTTTTGGTAACTGAAATATTTTTCAACTGTAATCTTACGACTGGTGTGAATAATATTAATGGATTTCAGTGTCTTCATTTACTTGTCAATAATATTTATAATTAATCGTTATTGATAACATCTGGTAGATAATTGGTCGTTAAATTAAATATGTAAAATACGCAACAAATAAATTAGTTGTACTGACAAATCAATATTTTTAAAAAAATAGGTTCGTATCCTATCCGCAAAGAATTAAGAAAACTTGAAGCTTTTGTATGATTTCTGATAGATATACGTAGAATCCCAGCCTTTTATACTAAATTAACCATGATTATTATTGTCTTGAACTGCTGTGAAAAGTTCCTTAATCTGCACAAACGATTTCTGTGTTTCTGCATATAGTAGTCAAATGTAACAATTTTTACTTTTTAAAATTTTTCCCCTTCCACTATAAATATACAATTGACTACAAAATTGCATTTCAGTTCTTTTTATGTTTTTTAATGTAAACATGAGCTGTCTTTTAGAATTTAATTTTCGTCTCCTGAGAGTTTATTTTCCGGTATTTCACACGTACCATATATGCAGTTAGCAACATTCTTATTCATACAGCTGAGATTTTGTGATATAAAGAAAATGTTCTATTTCCGAAATGTGATTTATTTCTGATGACCATTTCAGAGTATCATAACAGCCTAACACACCCATACTTAATAAACAAATTATCTTTTGTAACCATTTTTATTCAAAATATAATTAAAATTAAAACCAATGAAAATAAGCATTCACTTGTTTGCAACATATCTGTTCATACACTTAAAACACAAAACCAAACACAGAACAATGTGTTCATTTAATATTATGTAGAGTACCCCTTAGTTTTAATCAATGTTTGGCATCATCGTTGCATTAATTTGATCATTTTTTATTGTTTCAGGTGTGATTTTATCCCATTCTTCTCTAATGAAATGTTGAAATCTCTTTCCTTTTACGGACATTTTTCTTCAACTCGGCCCAAAGACTCCCTATTGGATTTAGATCAGCTGCTACGGGACGTTCCAGATCAACCAAAGCTTGTTAACATCTGCAGTGCGTTTACTATCATTGACTTGTTGGTATATGTAATTCTGCCCTGTCCCATTTTTATAGTATTTTATTTTACATTTTCCTTTGATATCCTGTTTTAATGCCACTTATCCATTATTCCGTTAATGAAGTGCAGGTTTCCAACCCCGCTGGAAGACATACAGGCCAAGATCATAACTCAGCTTCCTTCGTGTTTCACAATCGGAAGAATATTCACCTTATCATCAACAGTGTTTGGTTTCCTCCAAACTCTTATCATACCATCTGATCCGAAGAGATTTAGTTTGCTTTCATCGGACGAAATTATACTATTCCAAAACTCGTGTAATTTGTTTACATGCTCTTTTGCAAAAAGTAATCGTGCAGCACAATTTTTTTCCTCTTACATATTGCCTTTTTTCGCGGCTGCGGCCATTGTAATTATACGACCACAGTACACGACGAACAGTCTGATTGTTTTTTTGCTTTCCAGACACATCTTCCGCCATTGGCCTAAGTTCCGGGACACTAATCCGAGGATGAGCTCTAACATGTTTGAGTATGAAACGTCCTCCTCTTTCGTTTATTATATTGTCTCTACGTTTACGCTGAAAATTTTCTATGGCACCTTCATACTTGAACTTGTTAACTATGTACTGTACAGTTTCATGTGATTTGCTCACTATATTGTCTATTTCTCTAGTGATTTATTTCCTAAAGCAAGCTTGACAATAGTTGCCTTTAAGTCTGAATTTAACTGCAATCTCTTCTCCATTGTGTACACAAATGAAGAAAATAGGTGAATTCTATGAATGCTATGAAACATACTCGTTCACTTGAGTATGTAGCGCAACATTTGTTTACAAACACACAAAGGATAGAGAGAGCATTCTTTAAGTGCATGAACAAGACTGTTGCATTCCAGTTCCATCCACGTTGCTATGCTAAAGTAATGATTTGATCTCCAAATTAATTTAAACGTGATACAATATAAATTTAATTGTCATACATTTCCGTAACACAGCTAATACTTTTCGCGGCCTAGTGTCAATTTTAAAACTAAATCAGATCTACAATTAAGAAAAATATGAGCTGTGTGAACAAGATTGTTACTAAATGTATCTATTCTTGATTTTGTAAATTATTATTCCAAATGTTCTTTAGTAGTAATTTTGAATTAAAATTTCATAGTATATCATTATAATTCTTTGTGAGAAATATTAAATAACTATCCATTTCATATATTCTCAAATGCTCTAAACACATTTTATATTAGGCTCATTGTTTAGAAATATTTTCACACTTATTTCACCGTGACGGCACGATCTAATATATTTGTCAATCTGAGAAATGGCTTGTGCAACAATACAGCACTGGTTACTGTGATTACACCTTTCATCTGTTGTACTTAGATTTCTAGTTGATATGAGATTGAATTCTATTGCACGTGTTACCATGAAAAGCGATAAATTGAATTATAAACCACTAGTTAATTTTATTCAAGTCTTGTTTTTTAAATAAATGTATAGTACTTAGGTTCGCATGTTTGATCATGTAACGCCCTTTTTCCTTAGCGTAGTGAGGACATATGTATAATTAGCCCATAAAGATTATTATCTGTTTATCTTACATATTATTGAAGAAGCAATAGTAGGCATTTTTGTGATATATATTTTTTAATTTGCTGTAACACATTCCTACACAGACAAACTGGTTCCTGTCTTCTTGAAACCACAGTTTTGCTTCCAGTTTACATGATCTTAACCAAAACATATTTTTAAATATTTAATTATACTACGTTTCCAAGATAAAATCTGGCTTTTTTATTTCATATTAGTTTCTCCTTGATCACGTACCATTTCACTATCATTCATTGTGACCTATAATGACATTCGAAATAATATTCATATGTAGATATAAGTAGCCAGTATACTTACGATAATTAAATATTTCGAGTTCTAACATATATACCATCAATATCAGATGATGCATTACAGATTATTTAATATTGTATTAGTGAACCATACAAGGAATCGTTCATTTCAGCGTGTTTCCGCGTGTGATGAATCATAGCGGATGGACGTAAATGGAAGCAACTCAGGGTTGCGAACATATATATATATATATATTTTTTTTATTCAACCCATTCAAATACATTTACTGTATAAGATATTATGACTTATTTTGTGGTAAATGGTTTATTGGTCCAAAATCTGTTAAAAAGCTGCATTTTTAACCAAAAATTCATATAAATTCTTTTAGATCTCATCTCTTCGATCTTGCAAAGAAAATATGATGACTATAGCGAGGAGTTTTATGAAATTTCATGTTTTAAACTATTAGTCAAAGAGTGCTGAGACAAAGTATCTTTACATTTTATGATATGTAGAATCAAATAAGACCTACACATTTTTTTCATATTTCATAATATTTTGGCGAAATGTTCATA
Organism: Diploptera punctata; assembly: GCA_030220185.1. NCBI lineage: Eukaryota > Metazoa > Arthropoda > Insecta > Blattodea > Blaberidae > Diploptera > Diploptera punctata. The sequence goes on along the minus strand of JASPKZ010001203.1, from coordinate 955,233 downwards.
TTTTAGTAGACATGTAATATTCCTTCATATTTTTCAACTTTCAAATATTTTTAAATAGTTTCTACTAATTGGTTAAAAACATTTTTGATGACTGTAGTTTTGATTTGTCTGACAATGTAACATTGTAGACAGGCAAAAATTCCTCAGTATCCCATCTGGAACAAGATAAATAGATTTGATAAAAGAAAATAATTGAAAAAAGAAGACATGGAATGACCAAGTGGAGGCTTTTGTCCAAAACCACAGAACAAGAACAGGGATTTTTTAATCTGTGAGAAGAACATGAATAAGTAGAACAACAATGTTAAAATAATAATCACCCCTTCTCTCAGGTAGCAAACTATTCCATTTTGCTATCTAAGGACTTTCCTTATATTGTGAATGGATTACAGTATTTAAACGTAGGGAAGACTGCTGCTGCTAAAGTTGAAGCTGTGCTGGGAAATAAGATGTTATTCCACAGTTTATGAAATTACTAAAGTTCTTGTAGGTAAGGCCAATATTATTGTCACTTACATCGAACTATCATATATAGCGCGGTATATGTTTGCTCCCATAACATCATATGGTATGGAGCTTACTTTTTGATCGTACAAAATAATTCTGACAGACAGGCGTTAAAAAATATAGAAAAAGCTCCTAACTCTGTATTACGAATAGAATTAATAATATGATTATTCAACGAACAAGTGTACCGTACTGTGCTCGGGAAAATTCCATGGAAAAACTAATGTTAAAATAATTCTAACTACATTTCACTATGTTCATAGTCTAATGTATAGGATTAAAAATATAAAAAATGTAATTGCAAAGAGAATTTTCAAATACCCACTAGAATTATTTGTGGATTAATTCATTTTAACATCGTTTCTCCAAATATGACATACAGTACATGCTCCACTGCGATGGGCAGGACATGTGGCACGAATGGGGGAATGAAACACATGCATGGAAGCTTCTTGTAGGAAAACCAGAGGGAAAACGCCCAGTTGGTAGACCAATAATGAAAAGGGAGAATAACATTAACTATGATTTGAAGGAATTAATTTATAGAGGGGATGATTGGAAACATTGGCTCAGGATAGGGATGTGGGGCCATGAACTTATGGGTTTGATCGTGCCAGTTAGTTAGGACTTGGTCTGCGTGTGTTCTGATTCATCCAATTTAATGTTATTGTGACATTTACGTATACTGCAATTCATATCTTTATGCAAGGTAAATAGAAGTCATCCAAATTGTACCTACTTTAAATTTTGTCAGTGGTATATTCGATGGAATCATGTTACTACGGTTACCATGTTTTGTTTTTTGTTTATGTTTGGATTTCGTAATTAAATATCATTGGATAAATTAATTGATCGTGTTTTATATAAGCCCAGAATTAATTTATTCAAAAAAGAGTCAAACTAGAGGCTTGGGAGGCCCTTGGGGTAGATGGATGTTGAGACTTCCACACTTCTAGACAGTCTCCAAGGGATGTCTACTGGGTTCTGAGTCCTGCGTGAGAGCCGCCTTAGCCCCAGAATATGCGTCTGGTAATCATTTAAATTAAGAACTCTGTAGACCCTATGGCTATGATGCTGCCAGAAAGTTTGGTCCAGCTAAAAACCTGACGCCATTGAGACTCAACCCCACGACCTTCCAGCTTGTTAGCGTGATTCATCAAACAACTACACTTCAACGTGAGCCATTAAAATTGCTGCAAATCACGAACATTATATTTTATACTGAGTCACAATTAATGAAATATCAAATAACATGGAAATACAGAGAAACTCTTGATTTCTTGAGCTACAAAAAGGTCTAATAGTTGAATGCAGGCTTTCACGGCCGGTAATCATAATGTTGAGTGATTCCGGGTTATGTGGCCGTGGTCCATAGTTGGTGTTGATACCAGACGTTTCGCCCTCAACTGCGGAGGGCATCTTCAGTGGCAAGTGCTTCTAGGCGTGTTTCCTGGTCGGAAGATCTACTTAGAAACACGCCTAGAAGCACTCGCCACTGAAGATGCCCTCCGCAGTTGAGGGCGAAACGTCTGGTATCAACACCAACTATGGACCACGGCCACATAACCCGGAATCACTCAACATTACAAAAAGGTCTTCTTGTCTCATTTGTGTGCTGGTATGTATACCCATAAATTATACAGGGCTTGTATATATAAATATATGTAAAAACGTAAAAAAATAGTAGTTTCATAAAATGTTTGTGTCCTAATTTTCATATTTTTTATATTTTGATATTATGATTTCATATTTTAGTATAATTTTCTTCATATAATTCTTCGCTCTAATGATGACGTATTGCACATAGAGCAGTTACAACAATAATATTTTTGAAATAATTCTATGACGACTGATTAATAATCACAGTATTTTGCCCCCTTATCGCAAATTCGAATTTTTGGATTAACTCTTATATGAATCAAAAATCAGCTGTGTATTCTCAGCACCAGACAAAAGAAGAATTAAGGAATTACATTCAACGATAAATAAAATTGCTTAAAAGCGTTTTCTATAACGTAAAGAAGAAATGAAATCTGTATTAAAATGATCAGAAAACATGTCCAACAATTTCTTTAAAAATTATATATTACATTTATTTTCAATTTAAGTACACTTCATCTTAGGAATCTTAACATTCTGTAGAAACTTTGAATATGTCTGCCTTCACTATGTAACTCCTGCCCCAAATAGCAATCATTGGTCAATCACGTTTCAATGAATTTTATTTTACGACCAATGAGAGTCCCGTTTCATCTCGCTCTTTATCGACTTATCTTTATCAGCTTCTGCTTTTGTGATAAAGAAAGGTCCTCATTTTTAGTATTCTCAACAGTTCAGATCATTACTTTGCAGTGACGGATTCTCCAAAAAATACATTAAATATAACATATAATGAACAGATTCCTTCGAACTGCACATTTGATAAATATGTGTTCAATAATTGAGTTTTTAAATAATGATTTTACTGAGTTGTTTACTAAAAAATAAAGTAATAACTTATAATATTGATTACAATATACAGTTTCTTGTGTTCAATTTTTCCCCACTAGACAGCATTCTTATAATATTGCAATCCAGTGGGTTATCACTGATTGCGATCCTATTTGGCAATAAATAATGTAAGTTGCAGTGAAACATAACAATATTTCTGATTTGTTCTCAAATATCGCCGATTACTTTAAATGTACAATGTTTTAAAATACCGATAACTATACTTAAACAATGATTTGTGAGTAAACAGCTCAAGGTTATTCCTTAAACAATCGTAACAAATGTCACACTTGATTTCCGAATCTTGTAGGTAAATTCACGAGACACTTGGTGAATTTATCGACGATTTAAAAATCACTCGTGACATTAGTTATGATAATGACAGTTTTTTATACATCCATCCATAGCAATTCTGCCCGAAGGCCAGTCCTTTACTGCAATCATAGCATTTTCATGCTATGCTTGCAGCTTTACTAGGGAAATGTAGGCGTGGTAGCTTCCCGTTGTTTTCCACACCGGTGAAGAATGATGTTGATAATGATAAGGATGGTGGTGACGATGATGGCCATATGATTTTGGGGACCGTCTGGGCCTTAAAGTTGTCCTGACATTTGTCTTACAGGTGAGGAAAAACCCCGATAAAAACCTCACCCAGAAAAACTGCCCCGACCGGGGATCGAACCCGGGCCCGCTGCGTGATAAGTCAGCACGCTACCTCGAGACCACCGCGGTGGACTTTTTTTAAAATATTTCTCATTATAAATATTGTTTTCTCGTTGAATAAAACACATTGTAGTCTAAAATCAAATTACCATGTTCATGGAGTGTATGGACAAAATCTACTTTTTTCATAAAATTGTGAATGACTGAATACATTTTCGCCGAGTTGTCTATTAAAATTCGACCGCCAGTGTGTTTAATTAAAATATAATAATTGATTTATTCGAAATAATTTGATTTACTTGTTATTAAAATAAATTATAATCCAGTTCGCACAAATCGATGTATAGAGCTTCAAAAGTTTTGGTTGCCATTGCAAACTTGGACGTAACCTCGTCGCAGCGGGAAGTAAAACCACTGCTCTTTATATATATACTACGTACATTGTATATACAAAAATATGTCCAAAAGATGGTGTTAATATACATCACACGAAGCAATTCACAGCATTTTACATAAACTAAAACTTTATTCGAAACAATATAAAAAAATACATACGTACATACCGCCACTTTATTACTGATTGGTGTCACAGCCAGCTGTAGCCGCGAGGAGTTTTTCGGCCAAGTTTGCAATGACAACCATAACGTTTGAAGTTCCATACATCGATTTCTGTGAACGGGATTATAATATATTTTAATGACAAGTTAATCAAATTATTTCGAATAAATTAATCAATTATATTTGAATTAAAGATACTGGCGGTCAAATTTTAATCGGCAACTCGGCATAAATGTGTTCAGCCATTCGCCATTTTATGAAAAAATAAATAGATTTTGTTCATTCAGTCGATGAACGCAGTAGTCTTGCAGCCGGATCTTGGACTACTATATTATATATAGTTTAATAAGTGTTTGCACTATAATAATTTATCCCCTCCTATGCTTATTTTAACGTGATTTGATTACATTGTGCACTAATAACATTATCCTCCTGTCATGGAAGCGGGATAAAGTGTTTTTGGATTATAAATCACTATTTATCTCTTAGAGCGATAATGTTGCCTCTTCGTTTTGATAAAATTGCCTCTTCCTGTTTGTAATGAAAGATATATCTGTACATTCACTTATTTGTCAAGGATATCGATTCAAAAATATATAATCGATATGGTACAGCAAGAAATGCCAAAATATAACAACTACAAAAATTACCAAAAAAAAAAGAGATTAATTCTGTGACTCTAAACATACTATTAAATGTTGTATAATGAATCTGCATTATTGCAAATAAGTATTCTCATACAATCATTTTTATTGATTTTTCCCAAGCCCAAAGGGATTAACAGTAAATATATGTTATTTTTAACTATAGTTACAAATCGCACTGAAGTATGATCGGAATACATAACCTCACATTTGGTAAATATTAAACACTACAATTATTTTTAGCTTATGATGTTGTATTAATCGCTAAATAGTCACTACAAATCCAACGCGAGGTTGAATTTTTCATTAGACAAAATCAGTCACGACTTAATCGCTGGTGAGTTTTTCAGAAAAGCACAACCTCTTGTTAGATTACCGTTGATAAAGTGTACACAAGTATACACAGAGTAATGTTAAAAAGATAGTAAAATAAGTTGATGGCACTGTAATTACAGCTTAGCGTCATGTAAGCACCCGAGTTAGTATTTTTATCTAACACTCCTTAACATTTGTAATTATTAGTGTCCACAGTTCGGATATGAGAGTGAAAGGGCCAATACATTTTCATCACTAACGTCTGTTTCCGGGGTTTCAAGTTATTTTACGTCCTGTAAATCTACGACACGAAACACTGTTTTTCTTGCACTCATAAAATTCATAATCCCCTGTCTGGTTTAAAATTGCGTACCTCTTACAAAAAAAAATAATATCGATTCCCGAAATAACTTTCCATCTCCTTTATCGAATTTCGCGTTTATCAATTCAAGTAGGAAATAAATAATCCGAATCTCTTTCCAGAACCTATATGTATAATACATTATGTTTGGAATTAGAGGTCGCACCTAACTTTTTCGAATTCTAACCTGTACTGATTTTGATGGGAGGATTGTCGAACCCGGTTTGATTGGCGTGCTGCTAGCCCAGCATGCTAACAATTACATTATGAAGCCAATCATTGTGATTGTTAAAGTTTTGCAAAACATTTTGATTACACTTAAATAGGCCTTCTTATGTCAAGATACCTGTTTCACTTGTTTAGTAGTAGTAACTATTCTGTGTGTCAAATCATTGCTCATCTCCTATTTCTTGCAACATATTAGTAATATCCATCCAGAGTAATACTGCCGGAAAGCAGGTCTTTCACTGCAACCTTAGCATTTTCATGCTATATTTGCAGCTTTAATAGGGAGGCTTCCCGTTGCTTTCCACACCGGCGGATGGTAATGGTGATATGGCGATGGCCTGATGATGTTCTGGGACTGTTTGGGCCTCAAAGCTTCTTGACATTTGTCTTACAGATGAGGAAAACCCCCGAAGAAACCTCACCCAGGAAGCTTGTCCCGACCGGGAATCGAACCCGGACCCGCTGCGGGACAAGGCAGCACTCTACCTCGAGACTACAGCGGTGGACATTAGTAATATACAATCTGAATATGTATATTTTGTGTAAAATTAATGTCATTTTTAAAAGCGTAAAGAGGAAATATAAAATTATAAAATTATTAGCCTTAAATGTCCAATTAAAATGGTGAGATGTAAATTTATCACAAGGTAGGTCAAGCTGCTACAACAAACGATACTGGCAAGCTTGAATTTATTAATTTTTAAACTGTTTTGATTTTCTCCACTTAATTAGTTCTAATACACTGTTTCCTGTCACTGTTCACTTGTTTTCTTTAAGTTTTTCAATCCTTCATTGTTCTCGCTCTAATTGATCAATGATGCCCTATAATATATTTGAATAAATATGACAGTATTTGTCTTGACCTTCCGAGGGATCATTTGCCAACGTGAGGGCCCCAAACTGATATTCTGTATCAGTAAGTCTTGCAACATGTCTTTGCCAGTTATATTTGTAGCTTTCAGTTTGCTGCGATCGGTCATCAATTGCTGAAACCTTTTGAAGTGCTTCATCTCTCACAGGGAAACTGTCAACCATCATATGCCGAATCTACTTTGAGATTTCTCCCAGATGAACGTTGTGTTGTACCAAGGGCGTGTCCAAAAAATCTGCAGCTTTTAACTGCAAGGCACAGGGATTAAAGCCAGATTCCAGTGATGGCAACTCACTGTGCGAAGCAGACGGTCTCATTTAAACTACCCTGCTTGAGTAAAGCGGAATATAGTGTGGCAGGACACGGCAAGTGGACAGATTGTCTGTATTATCAATTTCACAAATTTAGGAGTTTTATTATTTCCCTGCAGTTTAAATGACAGCTTTCTCGCTGGATTTTAACGTATTGCAGTTAAAAACATCACTTGGCCTTGGTATATCACAACGCTTCTCTGCGACAAATTTCAAGGTAGGTTTCTGCAAGGAATGCTTGACTGTTCTCTTTGTCAGTAATATACCCAGGATACTCCTCAAACTTTTCCTTTGGCGAGCGGTACGGAGCTTTGGGGACTTTGCCTGGTTCCAGTTTACATTGTGATATCGGACATTATGAAACATATGCCCACCCAGTATTATGAGGAATTTGGGTAGCTACAGTATATATCGACTCCATATTGAGAAAACCTAGTATAACGGCTGGGGACCTTACACGATGTCCACGTGTCACCTCTGTACTGACGGATGATCGTATGCATCTGTGATTAATACACGTGGATGTGAGGGAAGCAGCAGGCAAGTGGGATAAGGGCCCTGTAGACCTGTCGCGCCAATGAGGAGGAGTTTATATTTGGACATTGCTATGGAGTTTGGCGGTGAGAAGGAATGTAAAATTGAATGCCCAAAATTATCAAGATTAGTGTCGAAACCATGGTTTTAGGATGTCGCTTATTTGATTTGGACAGAGTCGATTATATTTATGCCCACATTTAACCCCTTTAATCTTTAAGAGGGTAGATTTAAAAATTGTGTGTTAAAAAAGTGGCCACGATTAGAGGCAAATCCATAGTTTTTGGGTAGTTATGCTAATTTCTCACAGACCTGACATCATTTAAACCCATGTTGGACCCTTATCATCTCTAATGAGGCGAGGAAAGGAGAAAAATAAAAATACAACACTAGCTGAGATTAGTGTCTAATCCTTAGTTTTGGGATCGTCAATCTGATTGGTCCAGATGACATTATAATACAAGTTTGACCCCTAGCATAATTAAGGAATGGTAATTAATATGTAAAATGTACAAATATTAGTGCCCAATCCATAGTTTTCGGGGTCACTATGCTCAATGATGATAGTTCAGATGTCACGTAAGCCCTAGTTAGATCTGTAAATACCCCTAAAGGGGAGCGAGGATGGGTGGAGGGGTAAAAACTCTTAAATTACCGTTATTAATGGTTAATTCACGGTTTTCGGGGTCACTGAGCCCATGCGTTACGTTCTCCATGATTAAGCCCAAGTTTGATCGTTAGAATCGTTAGTGGGAAGGAATGGAGTGACTAATTGAAATACAGATACCTCGTATTACTGATGAATCCATAGTATTCGAGTGTTGGTACTTCCGATGTCGTTTAAGTCCAAGTTCAGACCACATCTCCGCAAGGGGATACGAATGTGTGAAGAATGAAATACAAATTGATTAAGAGTAGTGTCCAATACATAGTTCTTGGGGTTACTAAGCTGATGATGCCAAGAGGATTTGGAATATACACCTAATAATCGAGTAACACCGGGCAATCTATTAATATGTATTCTCGCGGACCCGGCAGACATTGTCTTGCTCGGTATTATGGCAGGACGATAAAAGTATAAGTTACATTTTCATCATAAAACTCCTCACTGCCATCTGCTCAAGAAGCGTACATTATGATGTCAAATTGTTTTCGTGCAGAATATGTCGGCAATGCTGATGAATACACATTTGACATAAAATATTCCTATAACCCGATGGCAGCGCCACCTGCCGCGTCCAATTCTGAATCCAAACAATTCAGGAACCAATTCAAATACATACAAAAAAATTCATCAAAATTGGTCCAGTCGTTTAGGCAGTTGTTAATTTCGGATTTCAAGTAAATCTCCTCTTGTAATTGTCGGATTCCGCTCATTTTTTGACAACACCTACCTCGGTTTATTTTAATACGATATACTGAGTTTCGTTGTGAAACATAGAAAATTGTGACTGCTAGAGCGACTTTTAAATTTTCACTACAGGTAAAATCCTACACCTAATGGTTTTACGGGGCCTAATTGTGAATCTAAACCATGTAGGGACCCTCTCATACACACACAAACTATTGCACAAAAATCGGTCCAGTCGTTTAGGAGGAGTTCAGTGACAAACACAAGTACAGAAGAATTATACATATGAAGATATATAAATACACCGTATCTTCCTGAGTATAAGATGCACTTTTATACCTTCAAAATGAGGTACGTCTTACATTATTATACAATGAAGTTAAACATTGTAGTCCTTTAAAAATCATACACACTCCTTTTTTTAATGCCGCTATCATGTAAAGGCGTGACTTCTGTTATTACATTACGATCATATTGATAAAAACAGTGTTTATTATTAAGGTTTCGTAATAGTTACCGACGTGTATCAGACTGATATTTTGTGTTCAGGTTGATATTTCTCCCCAGTTTTAAGTGACGAAAAAAAAGGCGACATTCTTTACACAGATGTTACAAATTAAATATTATAAAATATGTGGAAACATGAGAATAGGGAAGCTAAAAGGCATTTATGATCTCCGATTATGAAGAAACAAATTGATCAGGGCAGAATCAGAAAGGATATTGTTTTACAATTTTTGCAAATAAAAGAGAGCGAAATGTGGGAAAAGTACGAATTGGACAAAGAGAGTCTTAAGTTATGAAATAGGGCAAGAAATTAACAAAATGTTTTGCTTTGCCATTTCAACAACATAAGGCAATAATTATTCATCTCAAGCAGGCAATGAATCCTTTAAGAGTAACATCGAATATTTAAACGCTAAGGCGTTACTATTTATAAATGTAAACTACATGGTCTTTATAGAAAGCCAGATTTAATAAGAACAGTTAAGTCTCGTATACTGCGATGGGCAGGACATGTGGCACGAATGGGGAATGAAAGATGTGCATGCAAGCCTAGTACGAAAACGCCTAGTTGGAATATTTAGAATGAGTTGGGAGATTAATATTAACCACCATTTGAGGAAGGTATATTATACAAGGAATGATTGGAAAACGTTAGCTCTGGATAGGGATATATGGACAGTTTATGTTCTCGCGGTCATGAATCTATGAGTTCGATGAAGACAATCAGTTAGTTATGACGTTACTATTTAATGAATTGCAATTTTACTTTTGTTTAATAAAATTCTATTAAATATCTTGGCGAATCTTATACATCGAAACCTCTAATATACAGGAAAATATGGAACACATCTATGTATGTATATATACACGTATATATATATATATATATATATATATATATATATATATATACAAGTAAGCTTATATTTATGCCTATGTTTAAATTTAAATTTAAATATATTCTTCTAACCTAGTACAATTAAACGTAATTTTAATGCAGCACATGAATATATTAATAATTATTTTTTGCAGGTTTATTATTCCTCTACCAAAATTAACTGATGAGCTTGACAGAATTACTATTTTCGGATTATATTCAGGTGTGGAGGATTTCGAAATATATTCAGTTTGTAAGACTCTCTTAATGAGTCTTGAAATAAGAATGTGTGAAGATTACAATATGAAGGACATCATAATAATTGATTTTAAAAACATAACTGCTAAGTCAGTTTTAAGAATCACTTTGCCAGCTATGAAGAAATTCGTCGATTGTGCCCTGGTAAGTCTCTGAAATTATATATTTTGCGTAATAATCCTGTAAGCTATTTTGTTATTAATTAAATTTAACCTTATTAATAACAATAGACTGATACTGAATTATTTTGTTTATTAATTAATACAATCTGAACTTACTAAATTTAAAACACTATTTTTCTTTATGCCGGATTTCTGGAATCTAACCACAAATTGTATTATTAACAAGTTAATATTTTATTATTTTTATTTTATTGGATCTTAAAATATTTTGAAATCCAATTTCACCACAATGGCATGTTAGAGTTGTAGGTTGCAAAAATAGCATATAGTATATATTGTAAAGAAGAAATATAAATAAATTGTTTTGATTGTTATGAAATATATACATTGAATATAAGCATCTTGCCAAAATGTTATATAATTTTATGATTTTTTTATTAATTTCGTGAAACGTCTACAATAATTTTGGTTCAAAAGGTCACTTTACATATTGAGGAAGAAATGTCATCATGATTTAAAAGTAAATTTAATCAGAATTCGTGTCCTTCGATTATATGACAATAAAAGAAAATATGTTTTACATATTGTATTGATTCTTGACATTTACAATTGTGATCATTGTCTGAGTTAATATTAAATCTCCTAAAATAACATAAACATTTTCCATGGCCAGATATAAATTGTGTTAAGATGAAATTTCTAATAAAATGTTTTGTATTTAGCCTCTTGTGTACTGTAGGAAAAAAAAGTTCTTCATTTAAAGCACCATTTACACTCCTTATTCAAAGATAATTCCAATGAGTGATGATATAGTCCTACAGTTCATTATATAAGTTGACAGACAACTCAAGCGTTTTTAAATAATAATTTCATTTCCCAAAACGCTTTTTCATACACCGACCTGAACTAAATAAATCGGTTAATGTAGGCAGTTCACGTTTCTTCTAGCCAAACTCATTTAAACATTTTACGATGTCGCCGCTACATAATAATACAAATTTTGAAAAAAATCCACTTAATGCCTATGTTACCATTACAAATCTTGAAGGTAGGACCTCGTGGTCACGATTGTTAATTGTGTACGGTGAGCTAAAATACAGGGAGATAAAATAAGAAGAGAATAAAAGTCTTAATGGAAAGCAGTAAAACTCGCTGTATTTATCGACATTGCGACAAAATATAATATTCTAAATAATAATAATAATTACGAAAACTAATCGTATTCCTCAATAAGTCGAATGTAAGATTGATTTTAGTGCATTATGGAATGTAACTTTATTTTGGTAATTAAATCGCATTTATCCAGTTTCGTTAAAAGGTGTCAAACTGGGGCCGTTACAATAATTTTTGGTTCCACGTAAAAGTGCGCTCCAAATTGTTATATGTTTTGATTAATGAATTCACCCTTGCTTTTATCGTTAAAAGTGCTAGTTTATTTGCAAAACAATAGCCTTTAGAGTGATTTTTAAATTTCGGGTAATAGGTGAACCCGCCCCTAAGTTTCCGATTTCACGACTTGCTTTCAATTTCAGTGGCATATACCGTGTTGTTTTAAGGAAATAATATGCTGTTGTTAGAGCTACTTTTAAATTTTCACTTCAGGTTAATCTCAAAACCTATTGACCCATTTTTAACCGTTAACGAATTCTATTTTACTCCCCTTAATTTTATTGATATACTCCAAATTCAGTTAAAAAACATAATTGCGCCCGAGAAAGCGTGAAGACAATTGTTTTCATTGTCATATTCGGTGCCAAATAAGTAGTTAAGTAAAACTTGTTCGCTGCCTTTTCATGAGAAAAATGTCATTAGGGATAGTTGTTTGGGATTTGCCAATGAAGTGGTGTTATTTGCTCAGGCATTATATGAATCCATCGCAAGCTGCACAATTATGAGATATATGTATGATGTGATGAAAACGGTTAGAGAGCCCATAAGTAATTACATCCTAACTCTTTGTCATAAAATTATTAATAATTTAACTCCGCAACCAAACTCCAAACTCATAACACAGCTGCCTCCTTGCAGCATTTTAATTGGAATCCCATCTGAAGAGGAATAAAAATTAACATAATTATATCCGATTATAATTACATGAATTGTAAATTTTTTGTGTTAATTAATGGCTACATTTTAATAAAAACAAAAATACATTTTTTTTAGAAAACTGAAAGCATTTACTCTGATTTAGTAATTTAATAACCGAAATTTGGACCTACATGGACAGAATACTTCAAGATTGGCGACAGATGAGACACGGTTCTATCCAAATTAATAGAAACCATAAAATAGACTCTTAGCTTTTTGCAGATGATTTGGTATTAATAGCTCCAACAGATACAAATTTACAGTATTCTATACACAATTTTAATATAATTCCAAAAAGGTAGTATATGGAAATCAATACAAAGAAAACTAAAGTGATGGCCTTTTGTGGGAAATACCCTATACCTAGCAGAAGTATTTTGGATGATGAAATTTTAGAACGAGTAAACGAATTTAATTATTTGGGTTGTAATTTAACATTTCAAGATGAAGCTGATATATCAAAGAAAATCACAAATTTTACAAAAACAACGGGGATAAATAACAGTATAATGAAACCATCTTTGATACAGAAGAACACAAGATCAGTATTAAGATATGGTAGTGAAGCATGGACAATACGAAGAAGAGATGAAAGCCGAAGAACAGCAAATGAGAAGCGATTTATGTGCCGTATACACAAAGTGGGACCATAGACGAAATGAGGAAATTATGGAAGAGTTGGATGTAGAACCCATTCTTCACCATATACAAAACTCCAGAACAACTGGAAAGTCCATCTTCAACAAATGCCGTCTCATAGAATTCCAAAAGCCATACTTTGCTACTGCCCCCAAAGCAAAATATCGCTGGGACGTCCAAAAAAGTGCTGGATGGAAAATTCCTATTTGAGACAGTAACAGGGCACACGGTCTAATACTTGCATGGATGACGATGATGAAATTTGGACATAACCCTAAAAAACGTTTCTCTTCATCTATAATAAATAGCGAAAGTGAAATTCTAAATAAAAATATAGTTTTGTACAACAATTTTACTGACTACTATAAGATTTACATCACATAGCGAGTAAAATATCCTGAATGTTACATAGCCGTATCTAAAATAGTTCCTTATAAATGTGCCAATAGGTTGAAAGAATATTTTTTCTTCAATTATGAATATTTAAAAATGAATACAGAATTAATTATTTATGATACATAAAACCAATGTAGACCTATATTTAAAGTTAAATTATGATAATTAACAAAGTAAAATATAATAAGATCAGGCATTTAGATATATTGTATGTATTAGATATATTGTACTTATTAAATATATTGTATATATTAGATATATTGTATATATATTGTTAAGCAGTAGAAAGATAAGCCAACACAAATTAACCAGAACAAGTTGTTAAAACAAATCAATTGAGAATATTAAGATAGATAACAGGGATGCATTTTAGCATAAAAATATTAATGAAGTAAAGAGAATAATATATGTGGGATTACACTGTTACGATATGGATTATACGAATAGAATGGTTAGACCATGTTACTAGAATGGATGAAAATCAGTTCCCAAAACGTGCATGAACTTTGAATGAAACATAAAATTTTCAGTACGAAAATCGTCAACACGATTGAAATAAACCTTATCACCTATACGAAACACACAGGTGACTGGCTGAATTAAGAGGAATCACCTATACGAAAAGACTGTTGAAACACACGGGTGACTGGCTGAATTAAGAGGAATCACCTATACGAAAAGACTGTTAAAACACACGGGTGACTGGCTGAATTAAGAGGAATCACCTATACGAAAAGACTGTTGAAACACACAGGTGACTGGCTGAATTAAGAGGAATCACCTATACGAAAAGACTGTTGAAACACACGGGTGAAGAGGAATAAGAAGGGTCCTGCTGAATAAATTAGAACACGGCATTGTTTAACGCCTGAAGAAGGCAGGAAAAATCCAGGACCTGCCGATTACGAGCTAAAAACACTTCCGCTTGAGCCAACAAGCTCCGGAAAAAAACACAATTTATTTATTATTTTTGAACACAAGTATTTTTCCAGAAGTCTGTCATTAATTATTTCATATATTTATTTTGTTTGTGTTAGCGTAATATTTTTTTATAATTATTTCATATAATTAAACTTACTAATAATTGCATCACTCGGATAAGGATATATCTAAGAACTCTGCGTGATCTACTTTTAATTGGAATATTAACTAATGGGCATGCTCTATTGTATATATCAGTGGTCAGAGCAATTATCCCAGCTGTATGACGGAAATGTGACTTATAGTTCATAAAAACTTTTATTCCGATAATCAGTTTCCAAATAGTATGATACTAAAATGTCTTGTTTCTAAATTTTGCCTTTTTTTTGTTAGATCAGGTAAATCTGGAGTTTGCCTACTTGTTGTACTAGGTCATTTTTGTAGTTAAAAAGTCTGCACAAAAATTTTTTCGTTTGTAAATTATACAGTCGCTTACATTCATGTTTACTAAATTGACAAATCACACTTATCACTAAACTTTAAAACTCGTAAAAATGAATTAATAACGCATTTGAACGAACTCAGTGTCAATATTAAATTCAACTGTTACTATAACTGACAAAACGTACTGCATAATTTTATTGTTTTTTTTTTTGTTTTTGTAAAAATATAACTAGCATAAACTAAATATTATAAATTAAGAAACGCTATTTCCAAAAATTCTATTATTGAGGAATTGGCGCTTCCCAAATCGGCCAATAACATTTCTTCATCAAATGAATGTTTCATGAACCGATAGGTTGAAATGTCATTTGACCTTCTGTATACTTATTCGAGTTATGATGTTAACTAAGTACAACTAGCTGGTATTCAATAAAAATATCGATGGAATAAGATACAAGCTTCATCTAGTGGATTATCACTGGTCTATTGTGGCTTATTGCTGGACACAGCAGGCAGTGAAGTAATTCGCATGCGCGGATTCATCTGCAACTCAATAGCTGGTGTTGGTGGGTAACACAGATGAAACACTGTCTGTTTATCTATGGAAATAATGTAAATACACAGGAGGTTCCATAAAACTGAATGCGATACATGTCTGCTAGCGCGGCGGGATCTTTAATTTTTATGTTCACGCGCAATTGATTTGAATAGAATTTGGCAAATATATTATTTTCTTAATTCAAAATTATTAACATACTAATTACACCAGAAGTGCTGGGGTAGCTGGGGTTGAATACACGCCACTGGTATATATTGATACGAAAATAATAATTTAAATACCCATAAAGGTTAAATTGTTTAAAAAGTTTTCTAAGAGGGGACTTATATTCATTACAATATCTCGGCCCAAGAAATTAATTTTTCGAGGTAAATCTTCTATTTCTGAGAGTTTTGTTTTTAAGTTAAGTAATACAAAACCATGTAGTGTAATTTGAGTGTACTGCGTTATGTTACTTATTAAATATACATATATGATACAAAGCTTACTAGTAGTTATTTCTTGGGCAATGCTCGGTGAAATTTGGAGAAATATGATCAATTTTTTTTCTATTTTAAGTTTTTTATTATGTTTGAACCCTGTAATTTTATTTTGCACTTTTGTTTTTATTTAATTTCGGCCATATTTAAAGCCCCACGCAGCCATTTAAGTCTCCTCGTGCGACCTCACACTGGCTCTTTAAAGCCCACGCCCGCCATTGTAACTTTTGTAAACATTTTTTCGATTACATACTGATTCATTTTGAATTTGGCGGAGTCTTGTCTATGATGGGAATTTCATTGTGTTGGCTATCCTGTTCTGTAGTTGTTCGACACATAGGTAGTCGATATATTTATATATATCCTAGCTTTTTTAGTTTTTTTTTCACACTACTTCTGCTTTGTGTAAATCACATGTAAACAAGAAGCCTGTTATTGTTTATGTGCAGTTTGTGGTTCAGCATTTGTTTTCAGTGTTTTATTTAGCCATGTATTAGGTGTAATACATATATATTTTATAAGTTATAAGTTCGTAGTAAAAAATAATAGCACTTAGTGTTTAGGTTAGATGTAGAAGTTGGTGTACATATCCTATGTCAAGTTTAGGTTTTGTAAATATCTAATAATGGGTAGAAGAAGTGATAATTGCCGTAAGAAGAAACGACGAAGCAAAATATTAACAAAAATGCAGTATGTTTCGTTGCAAAGAAAGAAAAACGTTACAGAAGGAGTTAATTTAGTTAGGCCTACTCAAACAAATCATGCACCCCAACCATCTTTATCTTCTTCCTGTGCTCCAACAGTGTCTGCCAGTAATATATCATTATTTACTAATGTTGTACAGGAACAAGCAAATAATAATGAGTACAATTCATTTATGATGGTACATAGTAGTGTATAGAAAGAAATTTTCGAAGGGTGTGTATGTGCAACTTGTGGACAGGCACAATTGTACATTGATATACAAAAATCAATGGGTTTTGCACACGGACTTATGACTAGGTGTGGCCATTGTGAAATCGTTTGCAATGAAATATACACAAGCCCTAGACTGCAAAGTGATACATCATCAAGACCACCATTTGAAGTAACCGAAAAGTGGTTAGTGTATTTTTGCTGATAGGTAGGGGGCTCTCAGCAATTGAACAATTTTCAATGGTAATGGGTTTACTTGGAATGAGTTCTTCTACCTATAGTGCTCATGTGAAATATTTGTCACTTGAAAATGTGAAAATCAAAGAAGATGTATTGGGACTGTCATACACAGCAATACGACAAGCTCATATAGAACTGAATCCAGATTTGGCTAGCGAGGAGATTATAAACATAGCTGTCTCCTACGATGGAACATGACACAAACGTGGACACACTTCTCACTATGGTATGGTTATTGTCATTGATGTGTTGACAGGTCTTGTCACTGATTTTAAAATTCTTTCAAGATTCTGCAGTGCCTGTGACCAAAAGAAGAAAATTCTTGGCGATAAAAGAAAAGAATATGAGGAGTGGCAACATAGTCATAATACAGGTGGGGAGTGTGAATGTAATTTCACAGGCTCTTCTAATTCTATGGAGGTGGCTGCTGCTGAAGTGCTATGGAAACGCTCAATGCACCTCTATAAATTTAGGTATGTTTCAGTCTTGTCCGATGGAGACAATAAAACCTATAATCATCACCTGAAGCTGGCAGTGTATGGTCCAGACATTTCAATTGTGAAAGAATAATGTCTCAATCACATTTACAAGAGTTTGAAGACAGGTTTGAAGAATGTTGTGACAGAGTGGAGAATAAACGGTGTGACATTAGATGGTAAAAGTCAGGAAATTTGAAAGAAGAGACAATGGTAAAACTGGCTAATTACTGTCGTAGTGCCATAATAAAGAATACACCTAATATGCAGCAGATGAATTCAGCTGTTTTTGCCACACTGTACCACTGTATGTCCACAGATGAAACACCTCAACACTTCAAGTGTCCCTTCAGTGAGGAATCATGGCGTTTCTATAACAGAGCCCTCGCCGCAGGAAACGAACCACCGAAGCATGACAGTAGCACCATGAAGACAACACTATCTGCATATGTGGTGTGTAAAATGATGCCTGTGTATCAAAGATTATCTTCTGATGAGATTCTGAACCGCTGTACTGTGGGGAAGGCTCAGAATCAAAATGAATCTTTGCACAGCGTTACTTGGGCTAAATGCCCGAAAGAGGTTTTCGTCTCAAAAAATAAATTGGAAATTGTTGTCACATCAGGGATTGCAGAATTCAATATGAGATGTGAAACAACACAAACAATTAAAGCTGCAGTGCAATTAAGTGCCTCAGGACAAACATTTAGGGCAATTAGGGTAAACGTCGACTCACAAACAGTTATGTTCAGCAATGCGAGTATTCAAAACAGTCCGGAGAAGACTCAAATTGACAAAAACTGTTGTTGAGGCCAAAACGAAAGCAGCAGAGGGTCACTATACGGTGCTGGGGAGTTTTAAGTCTACCATAATGAGGTATGAGCACAATACCAATATCCGTTGTTAAATTTTAAATTTCATTTTTCTCAACTATATTTTTTCAGCATTTTTGAGTTTTCAAAATGCTCTGCGTACCACAATATTTTACTAATCTGCTTGACATTTTCAGGAGAATTTGAGATATTACATAGTAAAAAACTGATGTGCAATCTTTTATATATATTGATTGGTTCATTTGTAATTAAATATAATTCATATGTCACCCTCATAAAATTGAGAAATTATGTAACAAACACAGAATTTTTTTTCTACTAAACTAGACAAAATTAAAAGAATTCTGCACACCAGTTTATTTATGTTATTCTATTAAGTTTATAAAAAAATAAGTCAGACATGGTAAACCGTTTAATACAAGGAACATATATTTGACATATAAAAAAGCAGTAACAATTTTTAATAAAAAAATTAATTTCTCAAAATATTTTTGATATTACGTAACAAACGTTGGTATATAGTATCACTATTTTACTGTGGTGGTATGGTTATAATTTGAAGTTGATCTGATGAAATGTATAATTTTTTACAAATTTCACAGATGCATTGCTTTAATGGTCTTATTTTGCACATTGATTTTATATGAGCGGAATCTTTGTACGTATAACGTAGCCTACAAGGTTTAGAAACAATTCAATTAAAATTATATGACATATATGTATAATATATATGTCCTAACAGTTCAAATATGAAACTATGGCAGAAGTAACTAGTAATTTAGTACAAGTATACAAGCAAGGCTATACTGTAGGAATTGTAAATGCTCAAATAATACGTTCATGCAATCAGTATTTTTTCATTATACAGGGTGTCCCAAAATTAGACCGACAAACTTTGAGAGCTGATAGATAGCATTATTTTAGAAACTTTTTACTAAGGAAGGTTTTTACTGCGGTGCTTCGTTTAATCGCTGGACAAGTTAATGCCATTACTGCCTCCCACCCAGTTTCTTTAGATACGTAAATTACATTTGTGTGAAGTATGTATCTTTTAAAGGAAACCCACGAAAGAAACAAAACAAAGTCGCTTCAATTCTGTTAGCATGTTTACTTGAACTCATCGTTGTGTTTCCTTGACATTGTGCGTTAGTTTCCTGGAATGGCTGTTGCATACTAGTTTATTTACAACCTGGAAAGGTACACGTGGAATAAGATCACGGACATGCTGTTGGTGTACGGAAAAGCTGGTTCGGGTCGTGCGGCTGTAAGGATTTACCAAGAATAGTTTCAAAACCGAAGAGTTCCTCATCACACTACATTTGCCAGCATTGAACGGAGACTACATCAAAGAGGCTCCTTGGATAGACGAGCAGAATTCCAAGGACGGCCATGTTCTATACAGATTCCTGAGAACGAGGAAGATGTGTTGCGGTACACTGAAAACAGTCTTGCAGCTAGTACTCGCGCCATCGCTCGAAAATTGCTCCTACGTCGTAGCACTGTGGGAAGAATTCTGCAGGAAACTTTGTTGCACACTTTTCATCTTGAATAGGTCCACGCAATGAGGCCTCGTGACTATCCTCCGTGACAGCAATTTTGTCAGTGGTATCTGGACAAAGTTGAAAACGCTGTAACTTACTGTTTGCATCCCATGTCGTGTTGAAAGATGAAGCATGTTTCACACGTGAGGAGTTCTTTAACAGTCGGAATTCACATATTTGGGCCTTCGAATATCTCCATGCTACATTTCAGAGGTCACATGAACTGAGATTTGGAGTTAATGTGTGGGTCAGTATTGTGGACAACTTCTTAATAGGACCACACATTTTGCCGCC
Source organism: Diploptera punctata (assembly GCA_030220185.1). Taxonomy (NCBI): domain Eukaryota; kingdom Metazoa; phylum Arthropoda; class Insecta; order Blattodea; family Blaberidae; genus Diploptera; species Diploptera punctata. The sequence continues at coordinate 934,811 of JASPKZ010001203.1, read as the reverse complement.
CGACTTATTGCTTACAATTACTTAGTATTTCTGCAACAAGTTATGCCTGATCTAATTGAAACACTTCCCCTTCATATCAGAGAGGACATGTGGTTTCAATATAATGGGGCACCACCTCATGTTGGTGTAATCTTACGGCAATCACTGGATACCCAGAGGTGGACCCATTGTCTGGCCGGCACGCTCCCCTGACCTTACTCCACTTGACTTATTTTCTGTGGGGGCACATGAAGACTATTGTGTATGAAACACCTGTTGAATCTGAAGAGGATCTTGGGGCACGAATAACTTGCGCAGCTGGCGAAATCAGAGAAATGACCGATGTCTTTGTGGGTGGGAGGCAGTAATGTTATTAACTCGTCCAGCGATTAAACGAAGCACAGCAACAAAAAACCTTCCTTAAAAAAAGTGTTTAAAATAATGTTATCCAGCAACTCCCAAAGTTTGTCGGTCTACTTTTAGGACTCCCTGTATATACTATTAATCATTTCACGTTACAAACTGAACTTTTATATTTATGACACAATTTGCATTTAAATTGGGAGAACTTAATGTACTGACTCAAATAATATTAATACATGTTTTTATTAGTAATATTACAAATCCCTGATTATTAACTGTCTGCTTATGCGGTTGTTAAATTTTGTCTGAGCTCCTTAAATCAATACACCAACAAATATTACCTTTTATAATTTTATTTTATTATTTAGTTATCTTCTGATCTTCCCATCATTATAAATGAATTTGTGCAATTTATAATAACAATTTATAATATTAAAAGAGTTTATATTGCAATCCCAAGTTGCTAAATTGATTTAATTGTTCTACTTTTCCTATATCAGTAACAATTTTATATCTAATTGTAGGCTTTCACGGCCGGCGTCTTGATCCATATTTGGTTCGTCTTCCGGGCTTATAGGCCGTGGTCTGGTTGTCTTCTTACTCGACGTTTCGTCTACTGCTGCGGTAGACATCATCAGGAGATACTGCGTGCTTTCTGTGAACTCCTCAACAGTCGGCTGCAGACTGGATGGTCGTTGGAAACTGTCTCTCTGTTTATAGCTAAACCCCGGGTGGAGGGGAGGTTTTCTGCGCGCACCGAGTTGTGCGCTGTATTGCCGTGTGCAGAAGTCATAGGCTTCGTTGTCGTGCTATGCAGTGCTGGGATCGAAATTTTGTTTATCTTCAAGGTTTCTTCTTTTTTGTTGAAGGAATTTTTATGTTTGTATATTTCTATGGCTTCTCTGTATAGTCTGGTGTAGTAATGTGATGTTTGTGATAATACCTGGGTATCTTCAAATCTTATAATATGTTGTTGGTTGTTCATCAAGTGTTCCGCTACGGCCGATTTTTCATTTTGTTTTAACCTGCAGTGTCTCATGTGTTCTTGTAATCGTGTGTTGATCATTCTTTTTGTTGTACCGATGTACACCTCTCCACAACTGCACGGGATACGATATATACCGGCATGACCCAAAGGATCTCTAGTGTCTTTGGCTGGGCGCAGTATATTGCTGATTTTTTGTGTTGGTTTGTAGGTTGTTGCTATGTTGTATTTCTTTAATATTCGTCCAATTTTCTCTGTTGTTGTTTTGATATAAGGTAGGTAAACCTTACCATTTATCTCTTCCTTGTTTTCGTTTTCGGGCCTATATTTCTTTGGATTTATGGCTCGACGAAAATCTGTTTTGCTGTATCCATTGGTAAGAAAAGCTGCATGGAGATGATTGATTTCTTCTTGCAGATACTGTGGTTCCGAAATCCTTTTGGCTCGTTCAACCAGGGTTTTTATTATCCCGCGTTTTTGTCTAGGATGGTGGTTAGACTGTTTGTGTAGGTATCTGTCTGTGTGAGTATTTTTCCTGTAAACCTTGTGTCCAAGTGTCATGTCTTGGTTTCGGATTACCAAAACATCCAAAAACGGTAGACTGTTGTCATGTTCCTTTTCCAGGGTGAATTGGATGCTGGGACAAATCCCATTTATGTGCTTCTTGAAGTTATCTAGTTCCTCCTCACCGTGTTCCCAAATGACGAAGGTGTCATCCACATATCTTAGCCAAACTGTGGGTCTTAAGGTAGCATTCTCCAAAGCCTGTTTTTCAAATTTTTCCATGTAGAAATTTGCTATTACGGGACTTAATGGACTTCCCATGGCCACGCCGTCTATTTGTTCGTAGAATATACCTCTCCATTGAAAATAAGATTCTGTGAGACATATGTTGTAGAGCGCTGTTATGTCTGGAGGAAAGAGTTCTTGTAAGTATGTCATAGTTTCTTCCGATAGGTACCTTAGTGAATAATGCAACCACATCGAAGCTTAGTATTATGTCATTCGGCTTGAGTTTCATAGTGTCTATTTTTTCATTCAATGAAGTGTGTGGAGTCTCTTACAAAAGTATCAGTTTTACCAATATATGGTTTCAGCAATGAGGCGAGATACTTGGCAAGTTCATATGTAGGTGAACCAATGGCCGAAACAATAGGTCTGAGTGGTGTTCCTTCCTTGTGTATCTTAGGTAATCCATACAATCTAGGTGGCAATGCTTCTGATTTGCACAATCTATGTTTAATGTCTTCATCCAGTGAGGAAATCTTGATGAGTTTATTAGATTTACGTAGAACCCTTGCTGTGGGATCATTTTTAAGAATCTTGTATGTCCCTGGATCTAAAGCTGCTGTATTTTCTGGTTGTATTGCTCGGTTTCCATGATGACGGTAGCATTTCCTTTATCTGCAGGGAGAATGATGATATCTTTGTCTGAGTTTAAAGTTAGTAAAGATTCTTTTTCTTTTCTTGATAAATTGCTCGTAGGTGGTTTGCTTTTACGGAGAATGCGGGACACTTCGCCCCTTATTTCCTCACTCTGATGAAGAGGCAGCTGTCTTACTCCGGCTTCTACATTGGCTATGATGTCTTCAATAGGTACTGTTTTAGGTGTTACAGCAAAATTTCTTTCTTTGGCAAGAACCGAAATTCCTGCTTCATTGAGTTGCCGGTCAGTCAAATTTACTACTGCTCTTGAGTTGGTTGGTTTATTTTTGTTTACTGAATGATATTTGGCGTGTTTTAGTTTTTGTCGTTCAGTGTTCTTTTCTATGGTTCGGTAAAAGCTGTGATATGTGATGTTGTCCACCTTCTCCCAGTCTCTCTTGGAGAGAATATTGCTGAGCTTTAGATGTAAACGAAGTAGTTCAAGGTCATTCAACCCTAATGTTCTTCTAGTATCATGAATACGTTCTCTAAGTAGAGCCCGTTCCATTCGTCCATATATCCTCTTAGCCTTTGTTGTTTTGAAGATATGTTTGCATTGTAAAAATTGAGGGATAGTTTCCGTGTCTCTGCACCGTAGAAGGAAGCTTAAATTGCACAGAAAGCGTCCTTTTTTCTTTCTTAATTCTTCAAATTTCCGAATAGAAAGAAACACATCCTTCCCGTAGAGGTTGCTTATATTAATTGTAGGCTTTCACGGCCGGCGTCTTGATCCATATTTGGTTCGTCTTCCGGGCTTATAGGCCGTGGTCTGGTTGTCTTCTTACTCGACATTTCGTCTACTGCTGCGGTAGACATCATCAGGAGATACTGCGTGCTTTCTGTGAACTCCTCAACAGTCGGCTGCAGACTGGATGGTCGTTGGAAACTGTCTCTCTGTTTATAGCTAAACCCCGGGGTGGAGGGGAGGTTTTCTGCGCGCACCGAGTTGTGCGCTGTATTGCCGTGTGCAGAAGTCATAGGCTTCGTTGTCGTGCTATGCAGTGCTGGGATCCAAATTTTGTGAGAACGTAGAAGCCGGAATAAGACAGCTGCCTCTTCATCAGAGTGAGGAAATAAGGGGCGAAGTGTCCCGCATTCTCCGTAAAAGCAAACCACCTACGAGCAATTTATCAAGAAAAGAAAAAGAATCTTTACTAACTTTAAACTCAGACAAAGATATCATCATTCTCCCTGCAGATAAAGGAAATGCTACCGTCATCATGGAAACCGAGCAATACAACCAGAAAATACAGCAGCTTTTAGATCCAGGGACATACAAGATTCTTAAAAATGATCCCACAGCAAGGGTTCTACGTAAATCTAATAAACTCATCAAGATTTCCTCACTGGATGAAGACATTAAACATAGATTGTGCAAATCAGAAGCATTGCCACCTAGATTGTATGGATTACCTAAGATACACAAGGAAGGAACACCACTCAGACCTATTGTTTCGGCCATTGGTTCACCTACATATGAACTAGCCAAGTATCTCGCCTCACTGCTGAAACCATATATTGGTAAAACTGATACTTTTGTAAGAGACTCCACACACTTCATTGAAAAAATAGACACTATGAAACTCAAGCCGAATGACATAATACTAAGCTTCGATGTGGTTGCATTATTCACTAAGGTACCTATCGGAGAAACTATGACATACTTACAAGAACTCTTTCCTCCAGACATAACAGCGCTCTACAACATATGTCTCACAGAATCTTATTTTCAATGGAGAGGTATATTCTACGAACAAATAGATGGCGTGGCCATGGGAAGTCCATTAAGTCCCGTAATAGCAAATTTCTACATGGAAAAATTTGAAAAACAGGCTTTGGAGAATGCTACCTTAAGACCCACAGTTTGGCTAAGATATGTGGATGACACCTTCGTCATTTGGGAACACGGTGAGGAGGAACTAGATAACTTCAAGAAGCACATAAATGGGATTTGTCCCAGCATCCAATTCACCCTGGAAAAGGAACATGACAACAGTCTACCGTTTTTGGATGTTTTGGTAATCCGAAACCAAGACATGACACTTGGACACAAGGTTTACAGGAAAAATACTCACACAGACAGATACCTACACAAACAGTCTAACCACCATCCTAGACAAAAACGCGGGATAATAAAAACCCTGGTTGAACGAGCCAAAAGGATTTCGGAACCACAGTATCTGCAAGAAGAAATCAATCATCTCCATGCAGCTTTTCTTACCAATGGATACAGCAAAACAGATTTTCGTCGAGCCATAAATCCAAAGAAATATAGGCCCGAAAACGAAAACAAGGAAGAGATAAATGGTAAGGTTTACCTACCTTATATCAAAACAACAACAGAGAAAATTGGACGAATATTAAAGAAATACAACATAGCAACAACCTACAAACCAACACAAAAAATCAGCAATATACTGCGCCCAGCCAAAGACACTAGAGATCCTTTGAGTCATGCCGGTATATATCGTATCCGTGCAGTTGTGGAGAGGTGTACATCGGTACAACAAAAAGAATGATCAACACACGATTACAAGAACACATGAGACACTGCAGGTTAAAACAAAATGAAAAATCGGCCGTAGCGGAACACTTGATGAACAACCAACAACATATTATAAGATTTGAAGATACCCAGGTATTATCACAAACATCACATTACTACACCAGACTATACAGAGAAGCCATAGAAATATACAAACATAAAAATTCCTTCAACAAAAAAGAAGAAACCTTGAAGATAAACAAAATTTGGATCCCAGCACTGCATAGCACGACAACGAAGCCTATGACTTCTGCACACGGCAATACAGCGCACAACTCGGTGCGCGCAGAAAACCTCCCCTCCACCCGGGGTTTAGCTATAAACAGAGAGACAGTTTCCAACGACCATCCAGTCTGCAGCCGACTGTTGAGGAGTTCACAGAAAGCACGCAGTATCTCCTGATGATGTCTACCGCAGCAGTAGACGAAACGTCGAGTAAGAAGACAACCAGACCACGGCCTATAAGCCCGGAAGACGAACCAAATATGGATGAATTTTATATCTCACAATTTGTATTGCTTATTTAGTAAAAATAATTAAATTCGACGTGATATAAATTATGAACGCAGCAATTATTATATGTTATTTACAAATCGTTTTAAATACTGGCCACAGACATGTTATATCTCAATTCATGCGTAAAATTTTGCATTAAATACTTGTGACGTAAATAACTACAAGGCGACAATAAAATCTTCCAGAAGTTTCGGGTCCTGTATTATGTTGTGAAGTGTATTTAATATTACTTTAATACTGATAATGTGTTTCACTTTACAGAAAGGCTACAACATGAGAATAAGAGCAATCCATCTCATCAACTCATCACCGATAACAGAAGTGCTCATTACCATAAGTAAGGCCCTACTAAAAAACAAACTGATAGATAGGGTAAGTAAATCATTTTCTCATGATTCGTATTTGAATTATTCGCTTCACGGAATTAAGGAACCTTAGGACTTCCGAAAGTTTAAGTTTTGAGAATTGTTGGTCTGTGTTGCCTTTGTCAATACATAAGCCTTAGCAACAGCCAATGACTGAGTTGTAACCCCTTAAATATCCTTCGCCTACCTAAAATCCGAAAAATATTCTGAAAAGTTGCAAGTTCTTCAGGTGATGTCAGCTCAGAATTTACTAATTGCATTTTATCTGTTAAATATTATTATTCATATATTTAGTAATTTCTTCTGTAAAAAATATTAGTGATCATGCCTATTTTTACTGTTCATGGCGGTATGTTACCACATCTGAATTTCAAGATATGGCGAACCGGTTATCCCCTCGCCATCACTGCCGTCATTCTACGTTTAAGTAGAAGCATTGAGCCCTCCGCTAGATTCAATTCGACATCTGTCAGAAGTGCAAACATCCATTAATTCCACTGTATTTTAAGATCAATTTTAGTATTCTCAAACTTAAATGTACATAAATTGTAAAGGGTAAAACTCTTGATTTGTATATGATATTTATCAATATCTTCAGGAGAGGATTTTCTAATCTTCAACACAGGCCGGATATAAATTCTATTTAATATATTCAACAATAATGCATGTTCAAATGGTCTGATTTAACACTTTGTTTAAAAAAATGTTTCACCTAACGTTACGCATCTGCCTGGTGGGTTACTAGGCTCCGAAGAAGAAACATCTATTATTTATTCATTTAGCTCGGCAGAGTTAAAGCCAATATAGTATCCTGCTGGAGTTCGGAATTCCTAAAAAGTTAGTTAGACTTACACGAATGTGTCTAAATGGCTCAAAGAGTAGGGTGCGTGTAGGCAAACAGTTTTCAGACACTTTTGAAATCCACAATGGGTTGAAGCAAGGAGATGCACTATCTCCTCTACTATTTAATTTTGTACTAGAGCATGCCATTAAATCTTTAGAGAATGAGGAAGGCTTACAACTGAATGGTATTAATAAGCTGTTAGTTTATGCTGATGATGTAGTACTACTGGCCGATAGCGAGGAGATACTAAAGGCCAACACGCACACACTATTGAGTAACACTAAGAAATTGGGACTGGAAGTAAATATCAATAAAACTAAATATATGGTCACACGTAGAAATTCAGTATATAATGGAAATGGACAGCTAAGGACAAATGAGGGAAATTTTGAGGAAGTGGCTGAATTCAAATACCTAGGAACAATAATCACAAATAGGAATGAGATGCACAGAGAAATTAAACATAGGCTCAATTCTGGAAATGCGTGCTAATATGCATTACAGAGACTTTTGATTTCCAACTCTTTCAAAAAACGTTAAGCTGAAAATATATAAAACTATTATTCTACCAGTTATATTATATGGGTGCGAAACATGGACTCTTACTTTAATGGAGGAAAGGAGATTGCGAGTATTTGAGAATAGATTTTTTTTTAAGATTTTTAAGATTTATTTAGCCTGGTGGAGTTAAGGCCATGTGGCCTTCTCTTCCACTCACCAGGACAAACATATATTACATAAGAATATAACAATCTTAATTAACTCTAATATTAAACACTAAGTAAAAATTTGATCAAAAGATAATATCTAATATACATATTACGATCTATAATACAACCAGTTAATATTAGTTAAAATTAAGACTAAAACTAATAATAAAATGTATACAAGCAAGACATATTAAATTGTCCCTGTCTAGTGTATATAAAAAAACAGAAAAATAATGAGATATAGAAAACTAATTTTACGATTATATAATATTTAAAACAAAACAAAAGAAAGAATTTGTTAATCTTAATATTAATTTCATAAATAATACAATTTATGAATATTGTTAAAAGAATACTATCAGTGAGGTGTATAAGTTAGTTTGTTATTAAATAATTCTTTAGTTTGTTTTTGAAGGATGTTATAGTTTGACAGTCTCTGACATAGGGAGGAAGGGAATTCCATGTTTTTTTAAGTGAGACCGAAAAAGATAATGAATAATGCACAGTGTGATGTGGAGGGATATAAAGGACAATGCGTTGATGGGATCGAGTGTCAAGATTATGTGTGTCGGATAGTCTGATGAAGCGGCGTGATAAATAATTAGGCGATGATGTGTGAAGTATTTTATAGAGAAGGGATAGGGAATGGACAGTTCTACGATCTCTTAGACGAAGTCACGATAATTGTTCCAGGGACGGTGTAACATGGTCAAATTTGCGAATACCACAAATAAAACGTACGCAAGAATTATGAACACGTTGAAGTCTTTGAGTGAAAATAATATTTAAATCTGTAAAAAGAGTGCCACAATAATCAAAATGGGGCATTGCATGTGTTTCTACGATCGTTTTGCTAAGAGCGAATGGCAGACATTTTTTTACGCGATTTAATGAATGTATTATTCAGAAGACTGTTTTCCATGTATGGTTTATTTGTGTATTCCAATTTAAGTTGTTGTCAATAAATATTCCTAGAAATTTTACTGTCTCACTATAAGGGATTTGAACTCCATTTAGTGACACATGCGAGACTGTGTTTAGGTTAATTGTAGATAATAGTTTCTGGTGACCCATAATGATTGATTGTGACTTTCTAGGATTTAATTGCAGTCCATATTTAACTGTCCAAGTAATTAGTGAGTCAAGATCCTCGTTAATTTTTGCAACAGCGTCATTTAGAGAATATTTGTCTGTGTGGAGGTAGATTTGCATGCCGTTTGCAAATATATTATGTTTTCTATACTTTAGGGAGTAAGATATGTCATTTATGTAGATTGAAAAAAGCAAAGGTCCAAGCACCGAACCCTTGTGGAACCCCAGCTTTACAGAAGGACCAAGAAGAACATAATGCATGCTTTCCTACAACAGATTGCTGGCGCTCATGAAGGTAGGAATTGAACCATTGCGTGGCACTATCAGAGAGTAAGAGGTTTTTAAGTTTATGCAACAATAAGTCCAAGTCTACCGTGTCGAATGCTTTACTAAAGTCCAGTATTGTAAGAATGGTAAGTTTTCGATTATCAGCAGCTTCGCGTATGTCTTCGAAAATATTTTAGTAGAGCAGTATTTGTATTGTGTCCTGTCCTGAAGCCTGACTGAAATTAATCTAAAAGGTTGTATTCATTTAGGTAGTTAGTCAGTTGTTTATGGACTAATCGTTCCAGAGCTTTTGAAAGGATAGATAAAATGCCAATGGGTCGAAAGTCGTTCGGAGTTGAGGGCGTTTTAATTTTAGGCAGTGGGCATACGAGGGCTTGTTTCCACAAAGAGGGATATGTAGAAGTTTGTAGTGAGGAGTTAAAAATATGAGTTATAGTAGGTAGTATAGCGTCGATTATTTTTATTCAATAAAGTAATATTCATTCGGTCAGTTCCTTCTGCTTTGGTTTTTATTCGCATAATGGCTTTATTTACGTCTTAGTCTGTAACATATGAGAAGTGGAAATGTTCTCTGTCGGGTTAATTTGTCAGTGATAATTCATTTATTGTTTGTTCTTTATCCTTTGGAGTAGTAGTTATACCTGTGAAGTGATTATTGAGTGTGTCCAGGGAAACAGGTAATTTGTCTACCTGTGTGTCTTTTCTCCCAATTCCCATTCTATCCAAGTTTTTCCAGATTTCTGAAGTATTGGTATTTGTTAGGTTGTATAAATGTCTAAGTTTGGCGTTTCTTATAGCTTGATTTTTCTTGTTACGTAACTGTTTATATTGAGTGAGACTTGTGTCTGTTTTGTTGAGTCTATATTTCTTATGTGCTGCGTCTCTATCAGTCATCAAGTTACGAATTGAAAGAGTCATCCAGGGTGCAGGGCGTCGTTTCACGAGTTTAGTTTTTAGTGGGGCATGTCTGTTGTATAATTGTAGTATAAAGTCATTTAGTGTCTCAACTTTTTCATCTACAGAATGCAGCGTCCATATTGAATGCCACGGCATCTGCATAGCTTCTTCAATTAGGGTTGCATTGTCTATATGTTTTAAGTCTCTATACGTAATAGTCTTGCGAGTCGGTTTAGGGCACTGCAGTGAATATGCTAAGAATATAATATCATGTGCTGATATTCCCGGGGCTGGCAGTTGCCCGTGAGTAAGTACTCTGTCTGGATTATTAGTTGCAATTAAGTCAAGTAACGTCTCAGAGTGATGAGTGTGATGTGTAGGTCGTAGGGGTAGGAGTGTCATATCACAAGCCTGGAACGTAGCCATCAGTTGTTGTGTATGTCTGTTATCAGTGTCTAGTATATTTATATTAAAGTCGCCCATAACGATAACGTGTTCATATTGTATTCGCGCGTTTTGTAAAGTGGACTCAATTTCAGCGATGGCTTTTATTTTAGGAGGTTGGTATACTACACAGAGAAGACATTTTTTGAAACTGACAAATATTTCTATGAACATAATTTCGGCAGATGGTTCGTTATTAGATAGATACACAATTTTAGGAGTAAGGTCTGTTCTAACGAAGGCTCCAATACCGCCCCCGCGACTGTAAACACGATCGTGTCTAAGAAAAGTATAACCATCCATGTTAATTAAAGAAGAGGTAATGGTGGGATTTAGCCACGTTTCAGATATGAGAAGAGCATGAATATTTAAAGAGAAGAAAATTGTTCTGACTTATCTATATGAGCAGTAATACTTTGAACATTGAAATGGGCTACCTGCAAGGAAGTAGGGTATGTGGACAAAGCTATTTCTAAAGCATTCCTTGAAGTAGTGGGGTCGAGAAGGGGAGTGGGAAGGTTATTGTCCTGTAGCCTGTCAAAGACTGTCAAAGGAAAATCATCATTTAAACGAAAAATGGTCGTAAAATATTTAAACAAACTTACAAACTAAACTTGGTATCACGTCACTAAGAATATCTTAATTTTATGTATTATTAATAAAATGTTTAAAGTGATAACTGTCGGTTATTCACTGGCCGTGTTTGCACTAATTATATTTCTGAGGCCCGGAGAATGATGCGTTTGTTATCTCCTCCTTTAACATGGATTGCTCCGTCAATTGTCCACACATTTGTTACACCATATTTGGTGATGCATTCTTTTAATAGCTTATACCTCATTTGAGTTAAGTCTTCCCTAATTGTAACACCACTCCCTTTCAGCTGTTTTTTGTTCTGGAAAACCTCTCTCCTTTTCCGATAGCTTACGAATTTGACGATAACCGGCCGTGGCCGGTCCGCCTTTCTCCCCACACGATGACTCCTATCTATATCGCATGTTTCCAATTTAATACCTATTTTAGACGCCACATCGATAGCTATTTTGTCTGTATCCTCAGCGTCCATCTCAGGGATGCCAAAGATACGTAAACATTGGCGGCGTTGGTACTGTTCAAGGGAATCAGTTTTTTCGCACAACAGTTGTTCTAGTTTCATTATTTTAGTATCCCTTTCCTGTAACGACAGCTCCAACTGTTTAAGCTCTTAGGAAAATTTTTGGACCAAAGAGAGATGAAGAGACAGGTGAATGGAGAAGACTTCATAACAATGAACTACATGGTCTTTATATGAAGCCAGATATAATAAGAACAGTTAAGTCTCGTAGACTGCGATGGGCAGGACATGTTGCGCGTATGGGGAATGAAAGACGTGCATGGAAACTTCTTGTAGGAAAGCCAGAAGGAAAACGCCCAGTTGGTAGACCAAGAATGAGGTGGGAGAACAACATTAACTATGATTTGAGGGAAGTAGATTATACAGGGAATGATTGGAAAGCATTAGCTCGGGATATGGATGTATGGAGAGCTTATGTCCGCGCGGCCATGAACCTACGGGTTCGATAGTGCCAGTGAGTAAGTAAGTAAGTACGTAAGAGTTAAAGCCATGTTGTCTTCTCTTCCAATCACCAGGAAAAACATAATACGTTATATTCAATTACATATACTACAATCATATTAGATACTAAACGATTATTTTACCAAACTGGACAATAATAAAAGTAGGATTAAATCGCAATACATTTAATGATAAAATTAAAACGGATATAGGATTGCTCCTATCCACTATGCAGGAAGATTTGCAAGTAAAGTAATAAAATGTAATGAATTAATATTTCACTTGTGTATATATATATATATATAAAAGACATTATCTTAAAATATTGATAATCTCATAAATATTTTATTAAATAAAACAGAAGTAAATTATTAGTCTGAAAAGAATACTATTAATGAGATGCTTCTTTAGATAGTAAAAAAAAAATTCAATATTTACTATTACAAAAGGTTTAAGGCAAGGTTGTAGTTTATCTGTAACGCTATTCAAAATTTAACTCGAAAGAGTACTAAGAGACTGGAGGAAAAAATGTAAAAAATTGGCATACCTATCCAAAATACACATGTACATTCAATAAAGTTCGCAGATGACCAGGTATTAATAGCACAAGACCACGATGACATAAAATATATGGCTACATAACTAGAAGAATAATATGAAAAATTGGGACTTTATATAAACTTTGAGAAAACTAAATATCTGTGTATAGGAGAAGAAATGGAAAATATAAATTTCAACAATGGAGAACAACTGAAACCTAGTATTGAATGCACTTATTTAGGAACAAAATTAGACCACTCAAGCGATAACACAGTGGAAATTAAAAATATTATCGCAGAATCAAAATAAGCATGAAATGATTTCAACTCTGGTGTAGCAAAAATATTACAAAAAATAGAAAAATACAAATTTATCAAACCATAATTCAGAGCATTTTAAAATATGGTGCTGAAGTCTGGCAAATTCCTATCAGGGAAATGAAAAGAATTTTAAGTACAAAAATGGATGTTTTAAGAAGATCAGCTGCAAAATCAAGAGTCGATAGAATACGAAATAAAGAAATAAGGGAAATTATGGGTGTACAAGAGGAGCCGGGCATCAGATACATTATAGAAAGCAAAGGATTACAGTGGAATGACAATGTCAAAAGAATGCCAGAGCAATGATTGCCTAAAATTGATATGGAATTGATCCCAATAAAAAGGAGGAAGAGAAAAAGATCGAAGAAAACTCGGATAGAAGGAATACCAGCAGCTATGTGTATCAGAGGATTGGAGCAAGATCAATTGATGGACAGATGGGAATGGCATCTGGATTCCGGAAGATGGCGGCAGCTGCCATGATACCGGATGATGATGATATTTCTAAATATGTCACAGTTGGAGAATCTCTAATATAGGATGGAAGAGAATTCCATGTTCTAGCAAGAGAAACTCTACAAATATTGTAATAGGTAGTGAGGTGATAAGCCAGACGACAAAAGTACCTTGGTCGAAAGAGTGACGATCTTTCACCGTAAAAATACAACCGTAAAGAAATACGGACATGGGTTCAACTGGAGTAAAATTTTCGGAGGTCTAATAGTCCCCCATTCGGTTCTCCGGGCGGGGACTACTTCAGGGAACCCATGCCAAAGGCTCAAACATAGGGACGTGTTCCTAGGAACATGGAATGTTAGGAATTTATACAATAGCGGGGCGCTAGAGGTATTAACCCGTGAATTAGATAAATCACCCTTGGATATAGTCGCTTTACAGGACGTTATGTGGCCAGGAGAATGTAGTCAGGAATCAGGAAGCTTTGCATTATACTACGGGGGTGCAGAAAGACCTGAATTTGGAACGGGTTTTTTAGTCCGAAGGAGGATTTTCTCTGTTATCCGAGATATTAACTTTGTCATCATACATAATTCAAAGGGTAAACGGCATGACTTTATAATCGTAAATGTACATGCTCCCACAGAAGATAAAGATCACAAGATAAAGGATGAATTCTACGAAGAATTAGAATGCTTATTTGATAGCCTTTCACAATATCATATGAAATAGCCTTGGGAGATTATAATGCAATAGTGGGGTGGGAAGATATATTTAAAGCAACAATAGGCAAATTCAGCCTTCGTGAAGATAATAACGACAATGGGGTTAGATTAGTCACATTTGCCACATCAAAGAGTCTCATTGTTAAGAGCACAACATTTCAGCATAAGATATTCATAAATACACCTGGACGTCTCCAGATGGCAAAACTCGAAACCAGATAGATCATGTATTAGTGGACAAACGCTGGCACAGTAGCATCATCGATGATAGATCAGTTAGAGGGAGAGACTTCAATTCGGATCATCACCTGGTCAGAGTTAAAATTAGACAACGGAAGTCGCTAATGAGAGGAACAAACGCTAAAGATGATTCTGAAAAATTTGATTTAAAAAAATTGAAAAATGATGAAATGCAGCAAGAATACCAAATTAAAATTGCTAATAGATTTGAAGTACTGGAATATTCAGATGAAAATGTGGCGAACGAAGAAGATACTGATATAAATAAAGAATGGGAGGCTATAAGAGACACTATTAAATTGTCAGCATCAGAAAGCATTGGTTGTTTAAAAAAGAGGCAAAACAAGAAATAGTTTGATGAGGAATGTGCCGACATTGTAAATAAAAGAAAGCAAGCAAAAATGAAATGGTTACATGAATCAAATGAGATAAATTTAGAGCAATTGGGTATTTTCAGATGGGACACCAACGATTCCGATTGAGGGTCTTTCCACTTTTCAGCGGTTGCCCTTTTACCAGCCGGCTGCTGGCCCTTCACATCCACATGTGTCAATCACAGAGGTAGATGATCAACAGCCAGTGTAGGGGTGACATGTGGTTAGCATGCCGAGTCCCCCAGCCGTTATTGCTGGTTCCTCAACCTGGAGCCGCTACATATTGTAGCTACCCAATTGCCTCACGATGCTGGGTGGGCACTGGTCCCATACTGGCCGAAATACCATGAGAAAATTTCTTCCCCCATGGAGACTCGAACCAGCGCAAGTCCCGTAGCTCTGCGCCAAGGCTTCCTACCTTAACCGCTCGGCTACGGCGCGGGACTGGGACACCACAAGGTTACTAAAGAGTATAAAGAGCGAATATCTGAGAGACAAGATTCATGGTCTTGAAATGAATGCCGAACATAGAAACATTAGAGAATTATATCGGGGAATCAGTATAGAGAAGAAAGTGTTTCAGGCTAGAACAAACATAATTCGGAATGAAAATGGGGATATAATTGCAGATTCCAGGAGCATATTAAATACATTGAAAAGTTACTTTAAGCAATTATTAAATGTACATACAGAACAGAATATTGAAGGGGATTATTTTCAGACAGCAGAAATGTTAATTGTAGAACCAAGTGCATTAGAGATTGAAATGACGATAGAAAAATTGAAGATCTATAAAGCATCAGGTTCAGCAGAACTGATAAAATCAGGTGGAGAAAAATTGATGGAGAAGACACACCAGTTGCTTAATATTAATTGGGATCAAGAAGCTCTTCCAGGTGAATGGAAAGAATCAATTATTGTACCAATTTATAAGAAAGGAGATAAAACTGATTGCAACAACTATAGGGGCATCTCATTACTTTCAACATCATAGCAAAAAATTCTAACAAATATACTAGTAAGCAGGCTTCCTCCTTATATTGATGAGATTCTAGGAGATCGTCAATGTGGATATAGAAGAAACAGGTCTAGAACGGATGAGATTTTTAGCTTTATACAGATTTTAGATAAGAAATGGGAATATAATGGTACTGTTCACCAACTATACGTAGAATTCCAAACGGCATACGATTCAATTAAGAGGGAGAAGTTATACAGTATCCTGCTATATTTCGGAATTCCTAAACAGTTAGTTAGACTTATACGAATGTGCCTAAATGGCACAATGAGTAGGGTGCTTGTAGACAAAACAGTTTTCCGATACTTTTGAAATCCAGAATGGGTTGAAGCAAGGAGATGCACTATCTCCTCTACTATTTAATTTTGTACTAGAGCATGCCATCTAATCTTTAGAGGATGAAGAAGGCCTACAACTCAATGTTATTAATAAGCTGTTAGTTTATGATAATGATGTAGCCGATAGAGAGGAGATACTAAAGGCCAACACGCACACGCTACTGAGTAACTCTAAGACATTGGGACTGGAAGTAAATATCAATAAAACTAAATATATATGGTCGCACATAAAAATACATTTTACAATGGAAAT
Organism: Diploptera punctata; assembly: GCA_030220185.1. Classification (NCBI taxonomy): domain Eukaryota; kingdom Metazoa; phylum Arthropoda; class Insecta; order Blattodea; family Blaberidae; genus Diploptera; species Diploptera punctata. The sequence continues at coordinate 918,539 of JASPKZ010001203.1, read as the reverse complement.
GGACAGCTAATGACATGTGAGGGAAATTTTGAGGAAGTGGCTGAATTCAAATACCTAGGAACAATAATCACAAACTGGAATGAGATGCACAAGGAAATTAAACATAGGCTCAATTCTGGAAATACATGTTATTATGTATTACAGAGAACATTCTTCCCACCTCCTTTCAAAAAACGTTAAACTGAAAATATATAAAACTATTATTCTACGAGTTATATTGTATGGGTGCGAAACATGGACTCTTACTTTAAGGCAGGAAAGGTGATTACGAGTATTTGAAAATAAAGTTCTTAAGAAAATTTTTGGACCAAAGAGAGATGAACAGACAGGTGAATGGATAAGACTGCATAACAGTGAAATACATGGTCTTGATATGAAGCCAGATATAATGAGAACAGTTAAGTCTCGTACACTGCGATGGGCAGGACATGTGGCACGAATGGGGAATGAAAGACGTGCATGGAAGTTTCTTGTGGGAAAACCAGTGGTAAAACGCCCAGTTGGTAGACCAAGAATGAGGTGGGAAAATAACATTAACTTTGATTTGAGGGCAGTAGATTATATAGGGGATGATTGGAAAACATAGGCTCAGGATAGGTAAGTATGGAGAGCTTATGTCCACGTTGCCATGATAGTGCCAGTGAGTTAGTTAGTGAGATGAGGAGGGATATAAAGGGCAATGTGCTGATGGAATCGGATGCCTAATGTATGTGTATCAGAGTGTTTAACGCAGCTGTGTCATAACTAATTATGTAATTATGTGTATACAATTTATAGATAAGAGATAGAGAATGGATGGTTCTACGATCTTATAGACGAAGCCATGCAAATTGTTCCAATGAGCGTGTAACGTGTTCAAATCTGCGTATACCACACTTAAACATATCTAAAATTATGAACATGTTGAAGTTATTTGCTTAAAAACAGAATCTACAGCTGTAAAAATTAAAAAGTATAATAATAATAATCAAAATGTGCATTATGCAATGTTTCTACTAAAATTTTCCTTAGTGAAAATGGTAAACAATTTCTTGTGCAATTTAATGAACGTGTTATTGTGAAAATTCCTTTGTGTGATTTGTTTCTTTTTTTTTTTAATTTTCACATGATATTTTCAACTCGTGTTTTGCCATGGGTATATCATGGAATATTTACAGTTATTTACACTTTGTTTGCTAGAATTTGATTTTTCAAGAGTTTTTACTCCACTTGGGTTGCGAATTTCCTGGTAGAGTGGCTTACTTGTCGGGTTATATTTTCAGAGGACTGCTGCATTATTATATTATACAAGAAAATGAGGTTACGATCTGAAAGTGTCTCTTCTTTGCCGATATGTCAGTTTTGGATGTTGTGTGCAGTATTGGTTGTTGTGGCGGTGATGTTGCTGGAGCTGTTTCCTTGAGCGATGCCACTTTTTTCATTAACAGTGATCAAACTCTGTCCTGTTAGGAATTCATACGTTTATTCAAAAGTCTAGCCATAAATACTCCTAGACGTTTTACAGTCGCACTATAAGTTATTTGACTCCTTTAAGAGTCATATGAGTTACTATATTTGTGTTGGTTGAAGCTCATATTCTCTGATGGCCAACAATGATTGCTTGTGACTTTCTAGGATTTTGTTGAAAGTCCATATGTTCCTGTCCGAGCTATTAGTGGTGTCGAGGTCTTCGTTAATTTGGGAATAACGTGATTCAAATTTGTCTGCGTGAATGTATATCTGCATGTAGTCCCCAAATAAATGATGTTGCAGCGCCGGAAGCCGCTGATGTCAAAAGCGTCGATAACAGCAACAGTCAGTAGCGCATGTATTTCTGGTGATGACAAAATCGGTTTCCGCAAGGCCTACAGTTTTAAAAGTTATTTTTTAGTTGATCTAGTTGAGGACGACGGCACCTGCCAAGTATTTATTTTAATAGTTTACTATGTAACTATTTACCTCAACAGAATTTTAATACGAATTTTATCGGTATTTAATGCTTTCAGGACCCAGGTATGTGACTTATATAGATATAAAATCTATGGACCGAGTACAGAATCCTGTGGAATTTGAACATACAGTAGTCCCAAGAAGAATGTAATATAGAGTTTTCTACAAAACATTGCTAGCGCTCACGAAACATTTCGTTTCACTGTCGGAAAGTAAAAGTTTTTTTTTAGTTTATGCAACAATAAGTCAAGACCAAAACGTCGTTGAAAGGACGGCCTGCGCCTGCGGCATGTAGTGCGCCTGGGAGCGGAACGGGCCAAAAGGCCCATACCTTGAAGATGATGATGATGATGAACAATAAGTCCAGGTCTACTGTGACAAATGATTTCTAAAAATAAAGTAGTGTAAGAATAGCAAGTTTTCAATTATTGGATGTTTCGCGTATATCTTCACGTATCTTCAGTAAACAATATTAGTATTGTGTCCTGTCCTGAAGCCTGACTTACAGTGATTTGAAAGTTCGTATTCAGTTAGTCAGTTGTGTATAGACCAGAGCTTTTGAAAGGATAGGTAAAATACTGATTGGTTAAGTGGTTGCTTCCACAATATGTAGAGGTTTGTAGTGACGAGTTAATATCATGAATTATAGTAGGTAATATAACCAACAAATGCACTTTCATTATCGAACCCGCGCGGATATAAGCTCCCCATACATCCCTTTAATCCACTAATGTTTTCTAACCATCCCCTGTATAATCTACTTCCCGCCTCAAATCACGGTTAATGTTACTCTATCAAAGAGATGTGGACCAAACAGGTAAATTGAAAAAAAAAATGAAATGAGGTACGTGATCATTATGGGACCTAATAAGTTAAATTAAATCACGTAGACTGGCGGTGTGTAAGATATGTGGCACGATGGTGAATGAAAGAGAGACAAAGGAGTTTCTAGAAAGACATACAATAGGAAAGTTCCACGTAAGTAAGTCAGGAATGAGGTGGAAAAATAGCAATAATAATGATTTGAAGGAGGTGAAATACGTGGAATGATTGTCAAATATTAGCTCAGGTTACGGAGAGTTTATCATGGCTCGGCTACGAACCTTCCGGTTCGATATTGCCAATGAATTAGATAGTTATTTAATTATAATAACGCACACATTTAAACTAGTGTAATATTTAATAAATATAATTATTTACAACAAATAGTTAACTTTTCCTAAGAGAAAAAAATACAGAGTGCGCTATTACGTCAGTTAAGCACTGCACAACTCGATATAATGGAGACCATTTTCAGGAAGAACATATCTTAAAACCTAACCGACTGAAAATCAATCTTATAACTTACGCCAGACAAAAAGGACAAATATAAGGTTAGAATGAGTGAATGTTGTTAGCATTTTTGGTGAACTGACTTATGCTGCACCTTGTATATTACTAGGTTATCCATTTTGGTAGTTTAGAGTATATTACTACATATTTGTATTGTAAGATATATTAAGGGATCTTTACATGTTTCAGCTCCATGTACATGGAAGTGACCTGACTGCACTACACAAACATGTACCTAAGAGTTTGCTTCCAAAGGAATATGGAGGCGAAAATGGAACAGTAACACAACACGACAGTAAGTAACATTAAATTTTCTTTTAAAATTATTTTAGTTAGATTTCCTTTGGTAAATATTAAATCTCTACACTGTAGAAAGGATTTTGAGGTGCGGCACCTTACCAATATTTTGCTATTTTCGTACCAATAGTTCAATATATGTATTTGGGGGGATGAAATGAACATAATTTGTTGCACCTTTTTCACCTTCTCGTCAGATTAGTACAGATTTCTTCCCTTTTCCCCTCTTTTTGTATGTTTTAGTACATTTTCCTCCCCGTTTCTAAAAGATAGGACAGAAAAATGTATATTTCTTCTTCGTTCAGCTTTGTAAGATCTCAATCAGAAGTCACAAATATTAAGTAAATATTAAAATATAAATTATGTAATTTATACCCCAGAAACAATGACCAATCTGCAGTGTAGAGTTAACTAACTAACTAATTAACTGACTAACTCACAGGCACTATTGAACCCGTAGGTTCATGACCGCGCGGACATAAGGTCTCCATACATCCCTATCTTGAGCCAAAGTTTTCACAATAGTAAATGATAAATATTAAAATATAATTATGTAAAACACCTGTAATTTATATCCCAGCAATAATGGCTAATCTGCAGCTGTGAAATAAAATATAAATTTTAACAGTTTAAAATAAGTTCAGTTAGTACTGTCAATAATTTAACAGTTTGCTATCTACTGACTTGTTGTTTGCTGTATTTTACTAGTTTGAACCACAACGTATTTTTATTAGTATTACAACTGGGTTTTCACAACAATAACATGGCGAATGTTAAGATGGGTAAGTTGAAAGCACTTTCAGAATTCAAAACGTAATTTATCGAAACTGATGGCATCCTTCGATGTACCATCTGCGAACTAAATATTGCAATAAACTAAATAATTATGAATTAACTATTATGGACTATATAAAGAAGACAAATGTGATGCAAATTGATATGCACATTATATAAACTCAGTTCATGTAACTGGTATAAAGCTGAATTCACTTGTTTCAGCTGCACCATTTTTTGCACCTTTTGTATGTATTTTCAGAACCGTTTCCCCCCTTTTACGACCAAAATTGGCACCTTATAATCCTTTCCGTATCGATAAACTTTCACATTATTAAAAATAATCAGTAAAATATCTAAATAGAAGAAATGAAAATTTCGATATGCAAAAGATACTACTACCTCTTTGTAAGATCTGTCAGAATTATGTAAATTAAATCTTGTTTAATGGATTCAAACATTTTTTCTGGTATTCGTCATATAATGAGGTTCATAATAGTCTTATTAAGTTTGGGCCTACTTTGGTAAATGCAGATAGGTCGATGGAAGGATCCTCAATATTATATGACGCTAATGTTTACATAAGTTTCTAAATGAGTGTTTTCTCACGATACATTAACAGATGAAGGAAAATGTTTACTGTTTATTTCTGAAAATTCAGACTATAATTTAATACATGATTTTTATCCGTTGCTTTAGCGAATTCATTACTAATGAATCTATTTATGTTTTACCCATAAACATAGCTTACAGTTTCAAAATTTCATGGATCCTTAATAGAGCGGCTGGCTGCTTTTTAGTAATGAAACTCGGAATATTAACAATCTAAAGACCAAGTTCGTTAACCAGCAGGATGGAGGTTAAGCAGAAACGAACATGTAAAATAGCCATACCGTCAGCAATTTAAATGAAGTTATGAATGTATTTTTCGAGTAACAGGAAAATTGGACCATTATGAGTCGGGCTTCTCTGCTCTATTAATGTTTTAAGAATTGTAAAACAGTACCTAATGTCTCAGTCGTCCTCAATAATTTGCAGTGCAGTTTTATAGGAGGCCTTTCCATAACTTAAATATCATGTTATGCTTTTATTTGGTATGAAATAAGTTAAATAATTTTAATAATATTTGTATATTGTGTAGTTATATACTATAATTCAATATTTGTTTCAGGTGCTTGGAAAAACAAGCTAACAGTTATAGTAATTGGTTCATTGAGCACGAGAAAAAGAATCCGATGAAACGAAGAGACCGAATGGTCAAGACTACAACAGCGACCTCTTTGGATACGACGGATCATTCAGACAACTATCTATCGACTGAGAAGAAGCTGATTACGAATATGAAGAGAAATAAGTTAATTTGTTTGTTAATGAGGGTTAACTATAAAAAACCTGCATTATCCACTAAGATGAAGCTAATTACAAATTTTATAAAAATTACTTATTCGTAATTACCTTATTTTAATAAATAATTTGAAATACATTTCTACAGTATCTACATTACATTTGAATGTTTCACGGAAATAACATGCTTCAAAATGCTGTTTATGCTCCCATCTTGTAGCTTTTAGAGTCTTCTGTCTTTCTAGTAAAACACAAAAGGAACAACCCTAATCAGTCACTGAATGCAGACGAGCAAATAATTGGTGTGCAAGGAAAAGAACCTTCTAAGGTAAGGTGTGTGTGGGCAAATAAAAACTAAGTTTCATACTTGAGATGTAGCTGCAGCGCCAATAATATTGTTGCCCTTCAATTTTTACATTGTTGTCATTAGAACCAGCCACTACATTATAATAATAATAATAATAATAATAATAATAATAATAGCTTTATTTTACCTGGCAGAGTTAAGGCCTTAAGGCCTTGTCTACCACTCAACCAGGTTTAAAAAAAATACATACAAAAAATAGTCTTAAATCTAAATTACAATATATATATCTATATATATACATATATATATATAAACGATTACAAGTTATGAATACAATACAATTAATATTTATAATGTATTTTGATTTACTCTAAATTTAACGAATTAAATATATAATATGTACTAGATATATAAAAAACGAGGAAAAGATTAATGACATAGTATAAAATTAAATAAATAGAGAAAAATTAATTATTAGACAACAGGTAACTGTATAAGCGTGACTTAAAGGTGCCAAGTGTGCGGCAACCCCTGATATCTTGAGGAAGGAGATTCCAGGAGCGGGCGGAGGCTACTGTGAAGGAAGTAGAATAGGAGGAAGTGCTATGAAGAGGTATTGTTAGCAGACTGTTATCTTGTGACCTAGTGTCAATATTGTGGTAGGAGGATAACTTCTCAAATCTGGACGCCAGGTAAGTAGGAATGTAGGAATTCAGAAGCTTGAAAAGTAGCGAAAGAGAGTGCAATTTACGTCTGTCAGTAAGACGGAGCCAAGAGAGGTTATTAAAGTGTTCGGAAATATGGTCATAACGGCGGATATTGAAAATGAATCGAATGCAAGCATTATGAACACGCTGCAGTCTCTGCGACAAGGCATAGTTTAGATCATTATATATAATGTCACAATAATCGAAGTGTGGTAACACAAGATTCTGCACTAGGATTTGTTTTAACGAAACTGGGAGAAAATTCTTTAAACGTCTAAGATAATGTAAGATGGAGAAAGTCTTTTTACATATGTGTTTCACTTGTGTTTGCCAGGTTAAATTTGCGTCTAGATGTAGTCCAAGATCTATTACTGAAGAAGAATAAGGGATAATTATATTATTTATAGTAATGTTTGGAAGTGTAGATATGTCAAAGGTTGTAAGCAGTCTTTGTTGTCCCATTAGAATTACTTGTGACTTGTTAGGATTTAGATTTAGACCGATACTTGAAGACCAGTTAAAGATAGATATGAGATCGTCATTCATTTTCATCAAGCTGTTATAGAGAGAATGAGGAGGTGAATGTAGGTAAATTTGGAGATCATCAGCATAGAGGTGATAACGGCAGTGCTTTAGTACAGTTGGCAAATCATTTATGTAGATTGAGAAAAGAAGAGGTCCGAGAACACTGCCCTGGGGGACTCCAGCCGGCACGTTACGCCAAGACGAAGATCTAGAGTTTAATGAAACGTATTGTTGACGACCGTGCAGGTATGAGTCGAACCAGGATACAGCGCTGTCAGACAAATGTAGGTGCTTGAGCTTTATCATAAGTAAGTCGTGGTCTACTGTGTCAAAAGCTTTGCTGAAGTCAAGTAAGGTTAAAGGAGTCAATTGACGTCTGTCCACGGCTTCACGAATATCTTCGGTAATTTTTAGCAAAGCTGTGGTTGTGCTATGACCAGATCTAAAGCCGGATTGATAAGGATCAAGGAGGTGATTTTCTTGGAGATAATCAGTCATTTGCTTATGTACAATATATTTCAGGGCTTTAGATAATGTTGGAAGGATGCTAATCGGTCGGAAGTCATTACAGTTAGTAGGTGTACTTATTTTTGGTATAGGCCGAACTCTAGACTGTTTCCATATAATAGGGAAGATAGAAGTTATAAGGGAAGCATTGAAAATATGAGTCACTGTGGGTAGTATAATGTCAATGATTTTATTTAGCATTAAAATGCTGATGTTATCTGTTCCTTGCGCATTGGATTTAATCCGCTTGAGTGCTTTTTTAACGTCTATAGGCGAAATGTCGTAAAAGTAAAATTTATCTCTTCCTATATGTGGGGATGGGGATAAGTCTTTAAGAATGTCTATTTTAGTCTTGTTGTCTGGAGGTGTCATGGGTATTGAGGTAAAATGTTCATTTAAGTCATCTACAGAAATGTCTATAGAGTCAGTTGAGGGATTCAACTGTCTGAGTCCCATTGCACGGAGATTTCGCCAAGTGTCCCGTGCACTTATTTCAGGTCCGATTATACTGTGGGCGTGTCGTAGTTTGGCATTACGTATAGTTTGTGTAGTTGTGTTTCTAAGTTGTTTGTACAGTTGCCAGTTCTTGTCATTTTTATGTCGTCTGTATGTTCGGTATGCTTTGTCTCGTTTTGACATAAGTTCACGTATTGAATAATTCATCCAGGGAGCAGGGGAGCGGGAAAATCGTCGGGTTTTTACTGGTGCATGTCTGTCGTATAGTTGTAGTATCAGTGTATTAAATGTGTCTACTTTTTCATCAACTGATCTAAGATTCCATATTGTGTACCAAGGTAGTTCTAAAGCGTCTGATTTTAGTTTAGTATCGTCTATGTTTTGTAAATTTCTGTACGTAATCAATTTAGAGCGTCTTTTAGGACATTGGAGTGAGTATTCTACGAATACAATGTCATGAGCAGATTTGCCAGGAGCAGGAATTTGTCCATATGACAGTACTTTCTGTGGATGTGTAGTCACTATTAAGTCCAGTAGAGTGTCGGTATTAGCAGTATGATGTGTGGCCGAGAGAGGAACAATGGTCATATTTAAGCTTTGGAACATATTTTTAAGTTGTATGGCTGGTGAGTCAGTCTGAAGAAGATTTGTATTAAAATCGCCTGCGACAATAACGTGTTCATAATGAGGCAATGAATCGTTCAGAGCGTTTTCTAGATCCGAAAGGTGCCTTATTTTTGGAGGTTTGTATACAATGCATAAGAGACATTTTTTTAGACTGGCTTGAATTTCTACGAATAAGAACTCGGGGCGAGCGGAATATACAGAAGGGGACTTGTGGACAATTCTTGGATTAAGCTCATTTGATATAAAAGGCACAAACTCCTCCGCCTCTTTTATCTATTCTGTCATTTCTGAGCAATGTATATCCGTCTAGGTGAACAAGGGACGAAGGTATGGAAGGGGTCAGCCAGGTTTCCGAAATTAAAATGGCGCTCAGTCCAAGAGATGAAAATATGGTTTCAAACTCATCAAAGTGGGACAGAATGCTTTGTGAATTTACGTGAGCGATTTTAAGTGATGATTTATCAATAGAAATGCATTCTTAAGTAGACTAGTAGTATTTGTTGTTGGAGGGGATGGTTGGGATTGAGGAATGTTTGCTACCTGCGTTAAAAGTTGTCTGCACAATAAGAGGGTGATTGGAGAAGGTGAGTGAGTCAGAGGTTGCAAACATGTCTTCATTTGTCAGCTCAATGTTGCCAATAGCAGAAAGTAAAAATAAACTATGTACTGTAATAACTCTAATAAAATTAAAATAATTTAGCTAAACAAAGAACTTAAATTAAAATAAAACAAGTAAGTTGTCCTAAATAAAAATAATAAACTTAAAACTTACCTAAATTAGAAATAAATTAACAATATAATTGTTAGCAAAGAAAAGACAAAGTAAACATATTTTACACTCAGGTCCTATCTAGTTGATATCCGTAGAAGATCTAATTTTGCGTTTTTCGCCATTCACTTTAGCTATGACGGCACCGTCCATTGTCCATACATTTTGAATACCGTATTTCTGTATACTCTCTTGTAGCAGGCGATAGCGACACTTCGTTAGGTCCTCGCGAACAGTGACCCCACTTCCTTTCAACTTTTTCTTGCTTAGAAAAACTTCACTGCGCTTGCGGTAACTAACAAATTTCACTATTATAGCCCGCGGTCTTTCAGCATTACTAACACCAACACGGTGACTTCTGTCAATGTCAGTCACTGATAAATCGACACCGATTTTTTTGGCCACCTCGATGGCTTTCTGGTCAGTGTCCTCTCCGGCCTCTTCTTTCACACCAAAAATCCTGAGGCATTGACGTCTCTGGTATTGTTCTAAGTCGTCTATTTTATTTTCTAACACCTCAATCTTTCTGTCTTTTTCATCGAGGGTCTTTTTCAGATCCTCAATTACTTTAGTGTTGTCCTGGATGGTCTTCTGCAGTTCCGCCACTACCTGGTCCCGCAACATGGACACAAACACCTGCAGAGTGCCGGGATCCTGTAGCGCCTCTTTCACCACACGTTTCACAGCTTCCTCCGTAGAACTTGTCGAATCATTGTTAGAATTACGTGTGTTTTTTCCCATGTTGTTAAATGTACACACTTTTGACACTAACTAATATAAATTTAAACTTAAACTCACTACGAATATACAACTTTAGCTATGAAATACATGAAAGTGAGAAAAAATATCTCCCAGAATATTTCATTGTAAAGAAATTGTTTACAATGTTCCAGAATATTCATCCCGAGGTGGTCATTTCTTATTAAATATATAGGATAATTTTCAAGAGGGATTTTAATATTTCCTTCGGGTATCCTAGAACCGATACTTGCGGTACATGCAATGAGTTCACAGCAAGGAAAAAATACCTGAAATCATTATTATTAAGACAGAAGAATGCCAAAGGAAAGAGAGTAATAGAGAAGGAACTTAATACATTTTCACAGAAAATTAAGTCCATTTAACAAAAAATGAAATATTGCATCAAAGGAAACATCATCCAAGGGAGAGTCTGAGAAATGTAATGAAAGGAGCTACTTGATTTGATTTCTAGAAAATATTTGTGTGCCCAAAATTACAAATAATGATGCATGTTATAAGAGACAAATCTCACAATATATTAATGAATGAGCTGGAGATATTGCTTTAACATCTCACCTCAAAAAGTTTATACTTTATAAGTTGAGATATCAAAGCATTTTCTCCAACTCATTCATTAATGTAAATACCTCATAGTGCTACCTCCCACTTAATTTTGATTAAACTAGCGATATATTTTCAATATATAGGTGCTGTCTACTGGAAATAGTGTATTTTTCATGTATGCAGAAACTTGGTAATAAGGGAAGTAATGAAGTATGCTCCTTTCTGCAACACTTTGTTAATCATTATCTTGATGTTGAAATAGATGTATTTTGTGATTCAGCAAGAGGTCAGAACAAAGATGCTACAGTTTTCAGATATTTCCATCACTTAGTAAATGTTTAACAAAGATCGGTGTTTTTTTTTCCAATAAGAGAGCATTCGTACCTAGAGTGCGATAAGACTGTTAGCCTAATAAATTATAAAACTTATGCCAAACTTCCTGCACACTTGGCAGAAATATTCAGGAATGGTCGCCAGAAACCTATGCCATTTGATGTAGTAGAAGATGATCAAGAGTCATTTATTACAAATGTATTGACTGCTCTATTAAAGAAGAAGTATATGTCAAAAATGTCATTTGCAACTAGGCCTGTCAGAAAATTTTTAGTATCAAATCAGCAGGCTAATTTAGTGTGCTACCAAAGTACAGTACCTACAAAGGGGCATGGGAACAGGATTTTATTTCGTTGCCAAAAGGGAAAAGAATAGTACCACAGCTTGCAAGATATTAGTTCCTAACACCAGAGATGGCTTATATGCGTAAAAAAATTAATGTCTTGTATTTTGTTTTAAAATTACAATAACTGTAAAATAATGGCCTTTTTTACATTCCAAACAAGACAATATCCAAGGCAAAGTACGAACATTTGCAGGTGTTAAAGCGCGTCTGCAGCCATTAGACTCAAGGATTCTTATCCTCTGTACCACACCAATAACATGAAGAAACGTACTTAATTACTTACTTACTCACTGGCACTGTGGACCTCGTAGGTTTATGGCCGCGCTGACATAAGCACTCCATACATCCCTATCCTGCGTTAATGCTTTGAAACTATGTGAAGGTTTTTAAAAAAATGAATATTATTAATTTTTGACAGTGTAATACAAATTACTTGTTGTTATTTTGATTCTTCGTTAGAATTTCAGGGAGAAAAAGCGACATAGCATATATTCTTTCCGTTTTTTAATTGACATGACTGTAGTTATTGTTAAACTGTATGAAAACTGTTGGAAATATGTTTATTGTAATTACATGCTGTCTTTAATATGTATTTCTCATAGATATAGTGAATTAGTTGTAAGGAAGTTAATAAACTTTGAGAGCCACCAAGTAAAGTAGTCTGGGTGGAAAGGCCCTGCGGCTAGCCAAATTAATGACAAGCGGTGAGCAATTCCTTTTGGTTCTCCAGGATGTCCTAGAAAGGAGAACCCCGGGTTCCTGCTTAAGCATTAGCCCCGGTGTGATTTAGAGATGATTAAGTACCGATATGATAATAAATAATAACGAATAACCAGCATTCTAACCTGCATGGTAGCGGCGATGTGCTCCGACTTGTGTATAGTTTCGTGATTTTTGAATATGGCGCTTCTGGCCGTCAGCCAATCAGAGGCTGGTGATTTTTTAAAGTGTGATTTTTTGTATTAATTTGTTAGGATATCGTGATCGAATGATATCCATGGTGTTCGTAATGATTGTTTTAAGCTAATACTGAGATATTGTTAGTTTAGTTTAATTTAAAATTATTATTATCGCGAATTATGTGTTAGCCATTCGCGTGGCTGTCTGGGGATGCCACGCCCCTTTTTTGAAAATGTGTTATTTTGTTCGATTCGAAATATATAATTATATTATTTCTTTTCTGTGATATATTATGTGGTACTTGAATGCATTTGATGTATTTTCAATTAAGTTTGATTATTTAAAATGCCTAAAAAGCAGTAGTGTCTCTGAGCCAATCAGGAGGCTGTGTGATGTTGCCACGCCTATTTCGTGGACTTGTAAATTTTTCGTTTAAATTTTTATCGCGAAGTTTGCACATTAGCAGCCCAAAGCCGATCCAGGGAAGTTCGCACCCTATGATGGAATAAAGTAAGTCCGAAAAACCAGCGCCAAGTCGAAATGAAATCTTTCTCATCCTCTTTACCCGGCTCAGTGAAAATTGGGAATGAAATTTACTGGTGGGAGCTAGGGGACCACTCCGGCATTCGCCTTCACGCTAAGGAAACCACCAGAAACCTTTAGCAGAGTAGTTATCTGAAAAAGAATTGATAATTATATTTATGTAAGATTTTCTAATGATGTTCTATGACACAGGATGATGCCCATCGGCCATCCGTTGTGCCACGTGCCATAGATGTGTAATTTTTAAGATTAGAGGTGTAATTTTGTTAAATAGCCCATTAATTTTGAATTTAGAAAAGTTATGGGATTAATATTTATTGGTGGAATCAAAGGGCCTACTCCGATATTTATCTTAGCGCTAAGGAAACCACCGAAACCTTAGCAGAGTAGGTTTGAAGTTAGTGAGAATAATCGAAATATGGCCAAATCGGTCGGGCCTTCCAGCTTTTTAGAGGTGATTAGCTGGTTTGTTCACCTGTTTGTAATTAATTCAGGACGGTTCTTATAGGCGAATAGCCGTCAAAATCACCTGTCATGTCATTAATTGGGAATGTATGTTCTGTCTTTATAATCTTCAGTTATCGTCCAACCCTTGAGTCTATTATGATCCCATGTTGGTTCAATGAAGATTAATTTCGTACGTGAACGTTTTGTTAGAATCTTATTTATGATCTTGCCAAGAACATGGTCTACTGTATGCCACGTGTTGAACGTAGGGCAGTGGTAGTTGCATAGGCAAGAATCTTTATCTAGTCGATCGTTTGTCTGAGTCCTTTTATTTAATTTAGGCTCAATGTTTGTCTGAGTTTCTTGATCAGTGATGTATATAACATGTTGCTGATCGTCGACGATTCCCTCCTCTGGCTGAGAGGGAACCGGGTTTTGTTCCTCATTTTGCGTTTCTTGATCAGTGATGTATATAACATGTTGCTGATCGTCGACGATTTCCTCCTCTGGCTGAGAGGGAACCGGGTTTTGTTCCTGAGAGTTGAACTCAGGACCTTTGCAATTAGTAACTCCAGTTTTCCTTGAGTTTCTATTTTTTCTATTTCGGGATTTTTTGCTCTCAGGTCGAGGAGCGGCTGGCTCAACTCTAGCTGGAGCTGTTTGTCTTTCAACAGCAGGAGCAGATGGCTCGACTGGAACTGTTTCAGACCGTTGGGTTGCAGTTTGAGCTGCACGACGATAGAGCTCTATTTTAACTCTGTAATAATAGAGTCTTCTTATATTTAGAACCTCGCAGACTGTGGAATCATCCACCAAGACTGCCATGAACATTGGCAGCGGGCCTTTAGTCCTTCCGGATGTCATATTGACTACCTTTAGGGCCGTGAACCCGAGACTTTTTAGGTCTTCTTGGATCAGTGATGGATCCACATGGGAGTCTATTCCTTTAATCACGATCTTTTTGATTGCGATGTGATTTTTGTTGGTACCTTCGCAGTAAGGTATCTGACGCCGCTGCAGGAGCTGAACGTATTTGTTGTGGGCCGACAGTGAAGCTAGCCTGACCCTATTTGCTACCCTGGTAATCTCACAAGTTAATGTGAGAGGGTGGTGATTATTGAACACTCAGTTCACAGCTGCCAATTCGGTAGAAAATTCTCCACGGATGAGCAGGGAAGGAGGTTTGGTTACGCTTTCGCGCTAGTTCGGTGTCCCTGAACCTCCGGTGGCCCCCTCGCTGATTTGCGGAGACGCCACCGGAGGTAGAGCGACAGTCAATTTAGAACCATTTTTTCCGTCAGTTGCTGGTGGCGATTTAGATGTCGGTGAGACTTGTTCGATTAATTCGACAGCCGTTGCTGCCGTATTTGAGTTCGAGGTTTTATCCATTTTCGTGTTTTTACGCGTGCGAGTCGCGATTGGGGGCGTCTTTGATGACTTGCCTGAAGATTTGCCATTCCTACCCATGTTGGAGTGTTCTTTGGATATATATTTACAGGATTTTTTTGGTTAACCGGAATGGAATTGCCCTGTCAAAGACCCTGGTATCTGGGCCGAGCTTGGGCCCGGACGGGAAAGGCCTAGTGCCTTTTTAGGAATAGGTACTAACCGTGTTGAATGTGTAGGATAGAACACTCAACCTGAAAAAGAAGCTGTCGGGACTCGTTTTGCTCTAGCCGCGCATGCGCAGGCAGTTTTTTTAGTAGCGGGAGTCGTTTCTTCTCCAGCTCGGTGGCCGATGAGACGACTATGCTGCGAGGAACGCTGCTGCGGGATACGCCACTGTAGACTCCCATCCGCTGCTGCCAGGAGAACCTCTCTCTACCGCTGCTGACCGAATACTTTGAGAGCCATTTAAAGTTAAAATTTACTCCCCTTAAAAGTTTTCTTTAAAAATTTGACTAAGCATGGTCTTTCCGTGAACCCTTCATTTGGTATAAGTTAGTACATATAATTTTTATTCTTCCTCACCACAGCAGGACTAGAAGATCCTTGATTTAACAGCTGGTAGTATGCCTCATATCCTTATGTGCCATTTACAGACGTGGTCGGTCATCCAACTAATATAAAGATAACATCTGGTCGTGGTCACCATATCGACTTCCCCAGATATTGTATCTGATTTTATCAACATTAAACCGTTACGTATCGTTACTACTCACATTCCTCACGATGTTGAGTGGACACCGATCCATGCTAACCGAAATTCTATTAGGAAAATTTTTCCCCATGCGGACTCAGATGTATAAAGTATCAGATTCACATGAGATCCCAGCAGACCTGATAAAATCTGGCGGAGAAAAATTGATGGACAAGATACGCTGGTTGCATAGTATGATTTGGGAAAAAGAACCTCTTCCAGATGAATGGAAGGAATCAATTATCGTACCAATTTATAAGAGAGGAGATAAAACTGATTGCAACAACTACATGGGCCTCTCATTAATTTCAACTTCGTACAAAATTCTAACAAATATATTAGTAAGCAGACTTACTCCCTTAATTTATAACATTCTAGGAGATCATCAATGTGCATTTAGAAGAAACAGATCTACAACGTATCAGATTTTTAGTATAAGACAGATTTTAGAAAATAAATGGGAAGATAATGGTACTGTACATCAACTATAAGTAGACTTCAAAAAAGCATATGTTTCAATTAAGAAGGAGAAGTTATATAGTATCCTGCTGGAATTCGGAATCCCTAAACAGTTAGTTAGACTTATACGAATATGTATGAGTGGCACAAAGAGTAAGGTGCGTGTAGGCAAACAGTTTCGGACACTTCTGAAATCCAGAATCGGTTGAAGCTAGGAGATGCACTATCTCCCCTACTATTTAATTTTGTACTAGAGGATGCCATTAAATCTTTAGAGAATGAGGAAGCCTTACAACTCAATGGTATTAATAAGCTGTTAGTTTATGCTGACGATGTAGTATTATTGGCCGATAGCGAGGAGATACTAAAGGACAACACGCACACACTATTGCGTAACACTAAGAAATTAGGACTGGAAATAAATATCAATTAAACTAAATATATGGTCACACGTTGAAATGCATTATGTGATGGAAATGGACAGCTAATGACAAATGAGGAAAATTTTGAGGAAGTGGCTGAATTCAAATCAAGGGAACGATAATCACAAATAGGAATGAGATGCAAAAAGAAATTAAACATAGGCTCAATTCTGCAAATGCGTGCTATTATACATTGCAGGGACTCTTGATGTTCCTACTCCTTTCAAAAAAACGTTAAACAGAAAATATATAAACTATTATTCTACCTGTTATATTATATGGGTGCGAAACATGGACTCTTACTTTAAGGGAGGAAAGGAGATTACAAGTATTTGAGAATAAAGTACTTAGGAAAATTTTTGGACCAAAGAGAGATGAACAGACAGGTGAATGGAGAAGACTACATAACAATGAAGTACATGGTCTTTATAGGAAGCCAGATATAATAAGAACAGTTAAGTTTCGTAGAATGCGATGGGCAGGTCATTTTGTACGTATGGGGAATGAAAGACTTGCATTGAAGCTTTATTGTAGAAAAGCCAGAGGGAAGGCGCCCAGTTGATAGATCAAGAATGAGGCGGGAGAGTAACATTAACTATGATTTGAAGGAAGTAGATTATACAGGGAATGATTGGAAAATATTAGCTCAGGATAGGGAAGTATGGAGAGCTTATGTCCGTGCGGGCATGAACCTACGGGTTCCATAGTGCCAGTGAATAAGTAAGTAAGTAAGTAAGTATGCGGACTCAAATAAGCACAAATCTCACTGCCGTGATCCAAGATATCCTGTCTTAGAAACTCAGGTACCGTGCTGAAATATCCTTATCTTATTTATTTAATTACTCACTGGCACTATCGAACCCGTAGGTTCATGGCCGCACGGACATAAGCTCTCCATACTTCCCTATCCTGAGCTAACGCTGTCCAATCATTCCCAGTATAATCTACTTCCCTCAAATCACAGTTAATGTTATTCTCCCACCTCATTCTTGGTCTACCAACTGGGCGTTTTCCCTCTGGCTTTCCTACAAGAAGTTTCCATGCAAGTCTTTCATTTCCCATACGTCCAACATGTCGTGCACATCGCAGTCTACGAGACTTAACTGTTCTTATTATATCTGGCTTCATATAAAGACCATGTAGTTCACTGTTATGTAGTCTTCTCCATTCACCTGTCTGTTCATCTCTCTTTGGTCCAAATATTTTCCTAACTACTTTATTATCAAATACTTATAATCTCCTTTCCTCTCTTAAAGTAAGAGTGCATGTTTCGCACCCATATAATATAACTGGTAGAATAATAGTTTTATATAATTTCAGTTTAACGTTTTTTGAAAGGAGTTGGGGCATCAAGAGTCTCTGCAATGCATAATAGCATGCATTTCCAGAATTGAGCCTATGTTTAATTTCTTTGTGCATTTCATTCCTATTTGTGATTATTGTTCCTAGGTATTTGAATTCAGGCACTTCCTCAAAATTTCCCTCATTTGTCATTAGCTGTCCATTTCAATTATATAATGAATTTCTACGTGTGACCATATATTTAGTTTTATTGATATTTACTACCAGTCCTAATTTCTTAGTATAACTCAATAGTGTGTTCGTGTTGTTCTTTAGTATCTCCTCGCTATCGGCCAATAATACTACATCTTCAGCATAAGCTAACAGTTTATTAATACCAATCAGTTGTAAGCCATCTTCATTCTTAAAGATTTAATGACATCCTCTAGTACAGAATTAAATAGTAGAGGAGATAGTGCATCTCCTTGCTTCAATCCATTCTGGATTTCAAAAGTGTCCGACAACTGTTTGCCTACACGCACCCTACTCTTTGTGTCATTTAGACACATTCGTATAAGTCTAACTAACTTTTTAAGAATTCCGAACTCCAGCAGGATACTATATAACTTCTCCCTCTTAATTGAATCATATGCTTTTTTTGAAGTCTACATACACTTGATGTACAGTACCATTATATTCCCATATCTTTTCTAAAATCTGTCTTATACTAAAAATCTGCTCCGTTGTAGACCTGTTTCTTCTAAATGCACATTGATGGTCTCCTAGAATGTCATCAATATAGGGAGTAAGTCTGCTTACTAATATATTTGTTAGAATTTTGTACGAAGTTGAAAGTAATGAGTTGCCCCTGATGTTGTTGCAATCAGTTTTATCTCCTTTCTTATAAATTGGTATGATAATTGACTCCTTCCATTCATCTCGAAGAGCTTTTTTTCCCCAAATCATACTAAGCAACCATCGTATCTTGTCCATCAGTTTTTCTCCCCCTGATTTATCAGTTCTGCTGGGATCTCATTTGAACCTGATGCTTTGTACATCTTCAATTTTTCAATCGCCATTTCAACCTCTAATGCACTTGGCTCTGCGACTAGCATTTCTGCTGTCAGCAAATTATCCTCCTCAATGTCCTGTTTCTATACGTACAATTAATAGCTGATTAAAGTAACTTTTAAATCTATTTAGTACACTCCTGGAGGTCTGCAATCATATCCCCATTTTCATTCCGAATTATGTTTGTTCTAGCCTGAAACCCTTTCTTCTCTATACTAATTCCCTGATATAATTCTCTAATGTTGCTATTTTTGCATTCATTTCTAGATCATTAATCTTCTCTCTCAAATATTCCCTCTTTATATATATATATTTATTAAACACAATGTGTACACTAATATTATATACATGGTTTCACCATTTTGCTATTAATTCGTGAATTGTTTTGGTTCTGTTGTCGCACTTCACTAAGTGATACTTTGGGCACGGTTTGCTACAGAGTTTACAGATGCAGGACTCCTCAGGTTCATGGCAATTTTGTTTATGACATATTTTCCCATGGAAGCCGTGAGCGGCGAAGCGTGTGTATAAGTGGCGAAGTCGAAAATTTGGTCCTTTCCATTCGTCTGTGTTTAACGCTTCTGTTTCCGTGATTTCGTTCGGAATCTCTCTGGCTTTTCTCTGTCTCTCCTCGATTGCTGTTTTGTATGCCTGCGTTTCTGGTAGATCGAAGTGTTTACGGATATCTTCTATGAAGTAAGACTCCTTTGCTATTATGTAGACATAGCTATGTCTTGTGAATTTTGAAATTGAAGAGCCCGTTTTAGGAATCTCGCTTTTATGCTTTCAAGTTTCATGAAATTTTTGGCTGTGAAATATGTCCATATTAGCTGGATTCCATAAGTGGCAACCGGCATAACTTTGATGTTGAATAATGCTATTGCCGTTGGTAGGGATAGGTTTCGTAACTTTGGAATATCATAAATGGCTTTGTGGGCAGCTGTAGCACGCTCTTGTATATGCATCGAGAATACTGTTCCGGTGGTCTGTAATGTTATTCCTAGGTATTTGAAGTTGCTAACGAATTCTAGAGTTGACCCGTCGCATGTGAGGTGATCTCTCTTGGATAGTCTTCCTCCTCTCCTAAATTTCATAGCTTTGGTCTTTGAGCTATTTATTATCATTGAATTTTCTAGTGCCCATTTCCTGATCTTCTCCATGGCTGCTTGTAGGTCTTCTAGGCTCCTGGAGAGGATAGCCATGTCATCTGCGTACATAAGGAGTTTGACGTTCCTTGTGTCTATCACCTGACCGATGTCCGCCGTCATGACGTTAAAGAGTATCGGGCTCAGCGGGTCTCCTTGTAATACCCCTCTTGTCTGGATGATATTTTTCGACGTAGTTATGCCGTCGTGTATAGCCACAGAGTTTGCGGTTAGCACAGACGCGATTATTTGTAGTTCATTGCTAGTCCTACCTAGTACGCTTTCTAGCTTTTGAATGAGTATATTCCTGTTGATGCTATCGAAGGCTTTAGCGTAATATATGAAGATTGCGTACAGAGGTGTGGTGGGTTGCGCCAAGGTAGTTGTTATTTCTTTTATAATTTCATGTACAGCGTGTAGCGTTGTCTGCCCGGGGTGAAGCCATATTGATTCATTGGTATGATAGCACGTAATCTTGGTTCATTCGCCTCAGTAGAAGTCTGCTGAATTTTATTTTTTAGTAGCTTGGTGGTTTCCCGTCTAATACCACCCAATTGCTCTAAATTTACCTCATTTGGCTCGTGTAACCATTTCATTTTTGCTAGCTTTCTTTTCTTTACAATGTCGGCACATTCCTCATCAAACCATTTCTTGTTTTGCCTCTTTTTTAAACAACCAATGCTTTCTGATTCTGACAATTTAATAGTATCTCTTATAGCCTGCCATTCTTTATTTATATCAGTTTCTTCTTCGTTTGCCACATTGTCATCGGAAAATTCCAGAACTTCAAATCTATTAGCAATTTTGATTTGGTATTCTTGCCGCATTTCATCATTTTTCAAGTTTTTTAATTCAAATTTTACTCAATCATCTTTAGCGTTTGTTCCTCTCATAAGCGATATCCGTTGTCGAATTTTCACTCTGACCAGATGATGATCCGAATTGCAGTCTGTCCCTCTAACTGATTTAACATCAATGATGCTACTGTGCCAGCGTTTATCTACTAATACATGATCTATCTGGTTCCGAGTTTCTCCATCTGGGGACGTCCAAGTGTATTTATGTATATCCTTATGCTGAAATGTTGTGCTCTTAAGAATGAGATTATTTGATGTGGCAAAAGTGAATAATCTAACCCCGTTGTCGTTACTATCTTCATGAAGACTGAATTTGCCTATTGTTGGTTTGAATGTATCTTCCCGCCCCACCTTTGCATTAAAATATCCTAAGACAATTTTCATATGATATCGCGAAAGGCTATCAAATAAGCATTCTAATTCTTCATAGAACTCATCCTTGATCTTGGCATCTTTATCGTCTGTGGGGGCATGTACATTTTCAATTATAAAATCATGTTGATTACCCTTTAGAATTATGTATGATACCCTATCACTAACAAACTTAATATCTCGGATAGCAGATAGGATCCTCCTTCTGACTAGAACCCGTTCCAAATTCAGGTCTTTCTGCACCCCCGTAGTATAATGCAAAGCTTCCTGATTCCTGACTACCTTCTCCTGGCCACCTAACTTCCTGTAAAGTGACTATATCCAAGGGTGATTTATCTAGTTCCCGCGTTAATATCTCTAGTGCCCCGCTATTGTATAATGTTCTAACATTCCATGTCCCTAGGAACATGTCCCTGTGTTTGAGCCTTTGGCATGGGTTCCCTGAAGTAGTCCCCGCCCGGAGAACCGAAGGGGGACTATTTGACCACCGAAATATTTTACCCCAGTTTAACTCATATCCGCATTTCTTGATGGTTCTATTATACGGTGAAAGATCGTCACTCTTTCGACCAAGGTACTTTTTTCGTCTGGTTTTATCACCTTCGACCAGTCCGGCATGGGTAACCCTATCGCAGCAATGCTACCGCCGGCATAGCTCTCAGGATCATTTAAGCACGCAAGCCACTCCACCACGACAAGGTAAAGATACCGTGGAGGGAATTCCTTATCTATAAGTGATAATTTGTTTATAAAGATTAAAATACCTCTTTATATTCAATAAATTAAGTGTTCAGGAAGCAACATGATTAATTCCAATCTTGGCCTTTTCAGAGTTTTAGAGGTGGCAATGTATTAAATGGGTCATTCCATGTCAAGTGGTCTAGTGCCCCACGCTGAACATGTTTAATTTCGCTGAAACTAGGTGTAGGTATGGACACTCATTAGAAATGAACCTCTGCATAATATCAAATCATAATATCAAGTGTTTGGGAAACTGTGACCTTTTATATGGAGGCTTGTTTGATGAATCCATCAAGAAACCGAACAACATTCAATTTGAATCTCTTTGTTACTACAAGACAAATTCAAATGGGGATCTTTTATTTCTATGTCTTGCACAAAGTTTTATCCTAAATCCGAAAAACGTAATCCGACGAAAGGAAGTCCACCTTAGGAGTCACCAGCGTGGGTCAAAGTACGTAACGAAATCTGTCATATCAAAATTTAATCAATTTTTAGGGCCAAATATCTCAAGAACAAAAAACAAACGGAGACTAATATTTGGTACATTCGTTAATGATAATTGTGACAGCGCACTGCCCAAATATCCTTATTCATGGCCACTTATCTACGATTATACTAGATCGTAAACATGGTGCCAGACATGCAATTGTTAAAAGTGTGCTATGTTCAAGCTCAAGTTACGTGAATTACGTCATCTCAAATGTTGTTTGCATTAGTACCATTAGATAGAGAACGTCTTCTGATACTATCTCATTTCTGAGCCCATTCAAATATAGGATGAAATGAAAGCTTCAACTTAATGAGAAATTAGTTGTCGCCCACCACACTGTCAAATAATGCGACTAACGCCAGCGACGATTTAATTTTTCAACGCTACCACTCACAGTGGCAATGATGGAATATTACGTCAGGGAGTTTCTCGCAAGTCCAGACCAAAATTATGTAGCGTGTTGAGGGGTAGAATGGCTTTATTTGTTTTCCAGACTGTTAGAAGGTATTGTGAAACATGTTTTTCTTCCTGTTTTATATAGTTTACTGTTACGTGTTGTCGGAGTCCGACTAGTTAAATTTCATATTATATTTTGTTTGGAATTCATGATGTCGGCTAGGATAAATCAGCGTGTTCTAAGATAATCTATCGATTTCGATTTAATTGAAAACATTTCGGATTATGACATGAATTACAGTGAAGCAAGTTTTTTCATGGGGAATGCAAGGCGTGCATGGAACCTTATTATAGGAAAAAGGAGGAAAACGCCCAGACCAAACATGAGGTGGGAGAATAGCATTAACCATAATTTGAAGGAAGTAGATTATACAGGGAATGATTGGAAAACATTACCTCAGGATAGGGATGTGTGGAGAGCTTATGAACCTAGGGTTTCGATAGAGCCAGTGAATTAGTTAGTAGGATACAAGTTTTTTTGCAATGTTTCAACTGACGACACAAGTAATAATATTAGTGAAATTTAAGGATTTTGTAGAGCTGGCAGGGGGATCAGACAGCGATGTTAATAGCATAGGCCTAAATAGTGCAGACATAAGTTCCAGTTGGAATAATAGCCGTTCAGAAGGGCCAAAATTTAAATTGTAGGTACGCCTGGGGTTCAGGTACTTACCAATAAACCCAAAAGACACTCTAGAAAATTTTGAACAATATATTTCAGTTCAGCTAGAACATAGCTCACTTTTAACAATTGCATATTTGGCACCTTAATCTTCATCCCATAATTGAATGGTCTCAAAAATGAAATAAGTTGATTCTAGTAGACGATGACCTGCTCTTTCTAATGGTACTAAAGAAAACAACATTTGAGATGAAGTATTTCACGTTATTTGAGCTTGAACATAGATCACTTTTAACATTGCACATTTGGCACCTTGCTTTTCATCCCATAATTGAATGGGCTCAAAAATGAAATACGTTGATTCTAGTAGCAGACGATCTGCTCTTTCTAATGGTACTAAAGAAAACAACATTTGAGATGACTTAATTCACGTTATATGAGCTTGAACATAGATCACTTTTAACAATTGCACATTTGGCACCTTACTTTTCATCCCATAAATGAAGGGCTGAAAAATGAAATACGTTGATTCTAGTAGCAGACGATCTGCTCTTTCTAATGGTACTAAAGAAAACAACATTTGAGATGACGTAATTCACGTTATTTGGGCTTGAACATAGATCACGTTTAACAATTGCACATTTGGCACCTTACTTTTCATCCCATAATCGAATGGCTCAAATATTAAATAAGTTGATTCTAGTAGCAGACGATGTGCTCCTTCTAATGGTACTAAAGAAAATAACATTTGTGATGACATAATTCACGTAACTTGAGCTTGAACATAGCTCACTTTTAACAATTGCATATTTGGCACCATGTTTACGATCTAGTATAATACTAGGTAAGTGGCTATGAATAAAGATATTTTGGCAGTGCACTATCACTGCCACCATTAACGAATTTACCAAATATTAGTCTCCGTTTGTTTTTTGTTCTTGAGATATTTGGCCCTAAAAATGGACTAAAATTTTATATTAAAGATTTCGGTAGGGACTTTGATCCACACTGGTGACTCCTAAAGTGGACGTCCATTCGTAGAAATTACGTTGTTTGGATTTAGGATAACAAGTTGTGCGAGACATAGAAATAAGAGGCCCCTGCTTGCGTTTGCCTTGTAGTAACAAAGAGATTAAAATTGAATGTTGTTCGATTTCTTGATGGATTCATCAAACAGGCCTCTATATGAAAGGCCATAGTTTCCCAAACAATTGACATTATGGTTTAAAATATTGCAGAGCTTCATTTCTAGGATGGACCTGAAGCCACACCAAGTTTCAGAAAAATTGGCGATGGTCAGCGTGGATGACATTAAAAATTAAACCACTTGAGATGGAACGACCCAAATATATCATATTTTGAATGGTCAATGTCATTTAATCTGTGGTTCAGTAAATACTCAGCAATTTTTCTTTTACGTACATTACGGAATTAAATGTCTGTATTTAATTAAATGTTCCACGCCTTAACCGAATGGTTTATGGCATGATGCCATATTTCAGAGCTATGTTCGTTCGAGGCTTTGAATCTCCATGATGGAAGAAATTTTACCATTTAATTTAAGCCATCATAAGACTTGTGGATATTCAGCATCATGAGTAATTAGGATAGCTACAACAAGTAGCGGCATTATGTTGAATAATCGAGAAATAATGGCTGGGGGATACATACCGAACACATGTCATCCCAATAATGTACAGTTGATCGTTCACATCTATGATTAACACATCCGGATATGACGCCAGCAGCCAACTCGAAGGTCGAGGATGTTCTAGGCCCTGTCGCGCCATATTTAATATTTAACCAAAACATTGAATATTTCAAAAGATTAGAAAAATAAATTAATAATTTTGAATGCTACCAATACAACGGGGCACGCCGTAGCGTAGTGGTTAAGGCACTGCGCTACAAGCCGGAAGGTCGAGGGTTCGAGTCCCGGTGGGGTCAGGATTTTTAAACTGACCCAAACCTTCTGGTGGCACTATGGCCCTGGGGTCGACTCAGCCTCTAACTGAAATGAGTACCAGACGCTTGTTCTGGGGTAAAGGCGGCCGTCACGCAGGGCTGACAACCCGGCTGACATCAAGTGCCGATTGTCAAGAAAAAGTGGGAGCCTTAACCTCCTACTGCCCAAAGGGCCTCCTGAGGCCTGTAGTGGGATCACTTTACCTTACCAATACAATAGACTATATAATTGCATTCGCCCTCCTGTACAAACATTTAAATACAAAACATCTATGAATATCGAAACTTTAGGTAGTGTTAGGTAACTTTTTTTAAAAATGTAAGAAAATTTCTAAGAAATAAAAATATAATCAACCCATTATATAAAAGTGGACACGAAAACGTAAAAATATTACGATCTTTCACCAATTAATTTATAATTATCTAATTACATATTTCTGTGACATAACTGTATATTCTATCTATATAGGCCTACCTAGAACTTCCTCATGTCGGGATTAAGGTGCACGCTAATACGAGAGTTTTTAAACGAAGCTAATTTAGTTACGTTTATTTACCCATAGATGTCAGAGAGTGACATGGAGACGGCATATCGCCTCATTGAGGCACCTAGTGGCAACGATCATTAATTTAGTATAGAGACCTGTTTACTCAGGTTTGCTGTCCTTTTACGAACCTGAGAATCATCAGACTAGGTACTCACGTTCTAAAGTCCCTCCCGGAGGACCTGTCCCTTGAATTTTTCCATCCTAGAAATCCATCGACCCCGTCCGGGTTTGATGCCGCGTCTCTAGGAACTAGATGTAAAGAAATAGCATTTGTCCCACCGCGGCCGATTAATTTTATCTTATCAACATATACATTGAAGTAGGTAATCCATAAAGCAGAGCCAAATATATATTTTCAACTTAGCATATTTGACATCGATTAATATCTCTGAGCAGCAGTTCGCAAGCAAAAATCCAAATCGCAAGCGCGAATTTTGAAATCACTAAAACCGCTATTCCTCAGATAAATTTCACAATATGCTATATCAAAACAATGTATTATTAAAATAAAATCAATACAATGCTGACCAGAATAGATTCTGCATACACGTGGTGATAAAATACTATAGTTTTAGAGCGCGGACAAATTGCATCATACTCCATACGGTACGAAACAGCTATCTTTTTCAGTGAAATACACTCATTTTAAGAGTTTACAGCAGCATAACCTTCAGCTCAGATCTAGACTCGTACACACGAGGTCGAGGGTTCGATCCGCATTCCATTCTTTGTGTATTTCCTAATTGCATTTGCTTATTCCCTTCAGAGATAAAACACTGCTGGTTATGTGGAATTTTTTATTTCTCTTCTCTGAGGGTATTATGAGGCTGGACATAGCCAATATTGAGGTTGATAAAAAAACAGATGAACATAAATCCAATAAATGAATAAAAACAGTGGAACCAATTGTTTGTCCACTTTTTCCCCGGGGCATGGAGTCACGACACAGACAGGTGAATGTAGAAGACTACAATGAATAACAGTAGGCTAAATGATCTTTAGGGGAAGCCAGATGTAATAAGAACAACTATGCCACGAATGAGGATTAAAGAGGAACATGGAAATTGTTTGTAGGAAAAACAAAAGAAAGCGCCCAGTATGTAGGCCAAGAATGAGGTAGGAGAATTACATTAACCATTATTTGAGGAAGATAAATTAGACAGAGGTTAATTGAGAAACGCTGACTCAGGATATGGATACATGGAGATCTTATGTTCGCGCGACCATGAATCCATGGGTTCTATAGTGCTAGTGAGATAGTTAGGTATGTATTTGTTCAAGCTAACAGGTAAATAAGCTCCTCTAGGCCTGATACTACATACAAAACACAAACTAAAATTATAGTATATTTCATCACCTTCACGTCCTTTTCTTTTCCTTTTCTTTTTTCTTTGTTGAACTGACATGTTTTGAAATATCCTTTATTATATACTTTGTTTTATTCGCATAAAAAGTTACCTGAACATTAATGATGTTTTTTTCTAATTGTTTGACCTTAGTATAATTTTCAACTTCATATTTTATCGACATTTCTTGCAACTTTTCTTTTTTCCACAAATTCTTGCCAAAATTAAAATATACATAAATATCTGATTTTGTCACGTAATGACTGAAACAAAACATGAGACCTGTCTATTATGCAGGAATTACCAAAACCACTTTTAACAACATGTTAGATCAGATTCATAAGCCAAATATCGAGAAACCGTGAAAATTATATAATTTTGCTTCAGAATGGCCAATGTCATCTGTTTTGTGGTATAAACCTGTAATGACGTTAGGAGTAACCTTTCTCAAAGCAATTTTCACATTTACTAAGGAAATTCGAAGAAGATATTTCTTTCTGAAGGTGTTAAAACAGATTTAGTATCACAGATATCTGTAACAAGTTACCATAATAATAATCCGATTGAGGGTCTTTCCACTTTTCAGCGGTTGCCCTTCCACCAGCCGGTTGCTGGCTCTTCACATCCACATGTGTCAATCAAGAGGTAGATGGTCAACAGCCAGTGTAGGGGTGACATGTGGTTAGCATGTCGAGTCCCCCAGCCGTTATAGCTGGTTCCTCAACCTGGAGCCGCTACTTATTGTAGCTACCCAATTGCCTCACGATGCTGGGTGGGCACCGGTCCCATACTGGCCGAAATACCATGAGAAAATTTCTTCCCCCATGGAGACTCGAAGCAGCGCAAGTCCCGTAGCTCTGCGCCAAAGGCTTCCTACCATAACCGCTCGGCTACGGCGCGGGACATAATAATAATAATAATAATAATAATAATAATAATAATAATAATAATAATAATAATAATAATAATAATAAAAATAATAGGACATAACATATGTTATATTGAACTCGGGTCACGCTTTAATAAAAAAACTAATTAATTCACTGATACTATGGAACTCTGAGATTTCCATACATGCCTATCCTGATGTAATGTTTTCCAGTCATTCCTGTATAATACATCTCACTCAAATAATGTATTTCTTCTTCTTCCTGCCAAGGCCTGTTACGATCCTACAGAAAATTTTCCTTCCAGCGTTTCATAGGACGACCCAGAGATCTTCGTCCTCTTGGTATATAATTATAAACAGCTCTGGGGATCCGATTTGAACTCATTCTTTCAAGATGGTGTTTCCAATTTAGTTGGTACTGTTTAATATATTCCAAAATTGGCATAGTCTTCAATTCTTTTAAGATATCGGTTTTCCTTTTCCGATCCCATCTCGTGTGACCCGCTGTGTTGCGCACGAATCTCATTTCTGCTTTCATGTTGTATTTTTAGTGTCCATGCTTCACTACCATAGGTCAACACTGGTCTAGCCAAAGTGTTATATAAACGTTATGTGGTGTTTTTTTTTGTACAAGGGATGGTTTCAGAACTTGATTAATAATTCCGAACCTTTTATTATAACTAGTACTTTTTTCAGGGATATCCTTTTCATCCCAAAGGGAGAGATAATATCCAAGATATTTAAATCGATTAGATCTCTCTAAAATTTTATTCTGCAGACAGATTTTACTTTGTGCGGGGTCCTCCCCATCGAATGCCATAATTTTAGTTTTGTTAATTGATATTTCCATATTAAATTTGGCAGCTATTTTTTGTAAATTATAAATTGATCGTTGCAAATCATTTTCGGAAAGTGCCAGAAGAGCTGAATCGTCTGCAAAAAAATAGCATCTTGTTTGAGGATCCTGTTGATGGGTATATATCCTCGTTTAGTTTACCTCCATTCGTTTTTTAATTTATTAATATATATAATGAAAAGCACCGGTGAAAGTCCACATCCCTGTCCTACTCCTGTGTTGATCTTTTGCCGAGTAGATAGTTTGCCATCTTGTTTAACAGAGATTTAATTATCTTTATAGATGTTGACGATATCTCAAATAATAATTAATTATATTCTTCCAACGCGTTATTAATATATACTTACAGGGGGCTTACCTCTGGTTCTCATACAAGTCGTTTTCAATCCGTCTTTCATTTACAATTTGTATAATATGTTCTACCATTCGCAATCCAAGAGACATCTTAAGAGAAGAAAACAATCTGAAGATTATTAAAGGCAGAATATGCCTAATACACGAATCTTTATTCTTGCAGATGTTAGTCATGCCATATGGCATAAATATCTTACTTTTTGTCTAATAAAGTCCTACTACTACTACTAGTTTCTCATATATGTTAATGGGAAGTATAAAACACTGGCTAATTACCCGGCGTGCGCTGTTACCCTAAATAAATGAATGTGTTTTATATATAAAACTACGTGGTCTTTATGGGAAGTCAGATATAATGAGAACAGATAGATCTAGTAGACTGTGATGGGCAGGACATGTGGCATGAACAGAGAACGAAAACGTGCATGGAAGCTTCTTGGAGGAAAAAACCGTTGGGAAAACGCCCAGTTGGTAGACCAAGAATGAGGTGGGAGAATAACATTAAATATAATTTGAGGGAAGTAGATTAAACAGGGGATTGGAAAACATTAGCTCAGGATAGGGATGTATGGAGAGTTTATGTTCGCGCTGCCATGAACCTCCGGGTTTGATAGTGCCAATTAGTTAATTAGTTTCATATTTAGATGAATAAATATAAAATATATAATTTTGTACCGTAATTATTTTTTGAAACCCATCTACTTATCCCGATCTTCCTGGTTTGAGTGAGCTGAAAAAAGTGGTTATTGTGAGTTATGCGTAAAAGACAGATGTATGCTGTCATGGACGTATTTTTTAGATATTCTACTCTGTAAAAATTAATTTGGAGTAATTGCTATGGTTTAAGCAGCTTAAGTCATCTAAGTGTTCAAAAAGCGACTTTTTTTAGTGAACAGATGCCCCCTTCTCATTAGCTTCAGCCATATACTACGTACGTAATATAACATATATTAACATATGTTATATTAATTGTCCCAGTGAACCGAAAGTGCATTTTTCGGCTCAGTATGGTAGCTTCGTTCTCCTCCCTACACTGGAATATTTATGAACTAAGCCAATATCCTGTTCTCCTTGTAGCTACCCCTTCCCTCTTCACCCTTCCTGCCGCGCAATGTCTAGGGCGCATCTCCCCTCTACCTCGGAACCTTCATATACGTGGTGCACTAACAGAACAGTATCATTCGATCATCCTAGCAGTCATCGTTTTGTTGTTTAAACGGATTCAAGATTGGAATCCGATTCCAGGTCGCGATGCGACTGGAATTTTAAATAGACAAGCTGATCTGAGGCCAAGAAGGGGCCTGTTGGAGTTAGTCCGGCAGTCCAGGGAAGAGGTGGTCCCTGAAACTCGGACGCAAGTATGAGTGTTGCGTGATGTATGGTATGTTGTTCATTTATTTATTTGTATGGCTATTTTGATCGTGTGATCAGTATTATTATTTTTTGTTCATTTATTTTTACTCAGCCAACTTGTTTATATTAAATGTTATCTTTTAAACAACGCCCCTGTTTCATCATTTAAGTATACGTAGTTGTTTACTATCCTGTACGGAAAATCACTCAAGTAGGAAACTATTCCGAGCTCCTTAACTATTATGCTGTTTAGCGTTCCTGAAACACAATTATTATCTTGTTCACTCACTGTATGTATTTAAAAATCAGTATTCTTCTATGTTAATATATATATATATATATATATATATATATATATATATTATATATATCAGAGAAAGAAAGATGAATCAACGGCTGTCTTCTATGGGCCCAAGGCAAGCCACTTCCTGATAGATAACTTCTTTGGAAATCAGATCCACATTAATAGAAACAGCAATTACAAAACCCGATCCCGGATTAGAGGTAGCAGTTATTGTGGTTTATTATTTTGGTCAAGTTCCGCTCCGCGTGCGTACAAATGGTCGCAATAGCTTGATTTATTTATAGTGGTTTTCGAAACCCCACAAATGGTAGCAGTTGGTTTTGGTAACTTGTCCGCACAAATGGTAGTCAGACCGTGGTTTGGGTTCTCTAGCCCGCACAAAATGGTAGCAGTTAGCGTGGTTTGGGTCTTCAACCCCTACAAATGGTAGCAGAGCGTCTGGTTTTGTTTCTTTCGGCTTGAAAAGATATGCTGTATTCTATTGACAGTGGTTCAAGTGGGTATCGATTTAAAATTTCAATTTAAGTTTTGGAGTTTTGGATTCAAGTGCCAGAACAAGGATATATACTCTGTATGGTCGTAAATGAATTTTGGAATTAGAAAGCATTTGGAGGTCGACGCTTTTCAGAGATATTACCCCGTGGATAACTATTTGTTTTCGATACTTAGTATCTATGTAAAAGTTATTGAAAAGTACTTATTTACGCGTTTGAACTGTTTCACGTAAATGATATTGATTCATCTCTCTTTGTATGTAAACAGAGAGTGACTTATGCATACTGAACTACGTTCTCTTATAGTTGTTTACATCTTTTGTTCATTGTATTTTGTAAACATGCCTAGTTGGATAGATGTAATATCCAAGGACAATTTGGTCCGAGAATTGAGCTTACTAGGTATTGATGTTGAAGGCGATGTAAATATATTACGTCAGCGACTTAAGATTCATATGAACTCTCTCCCCCCAGCTGAACAAACATTAGTGAAACGTAAGTTTATTGTAGACAGCGTTTGTTCCGGAAGATTATTCTGTAGAACAGAACAAGAATATTATCGATCGTAGACTTAGCTCCATCAAGGATTTTTCTAGTGGAACGGCTTCCAACCTTTCTTCTCATATGGAGGAAAATAATCAGCGAATTTTCCGAGAGTTAATTAGAAAAGTCGATCCCTGCGATGGTAATGATAAGGAATTGCTAGTTTTCTTCCTCATTAAACTCAACTCGATCTTCGAATTGAAATTGGTTCCAGATGAGTATTTTGTTAATTCGATTTTGAGTTGCATTGGAGGAATACTATTGAAGGTTTGGAGTGAGGTTGTTAAATTGAGATTTACTTGGATTGAGAGCTTGGAATATGTGAAATGTTCGTTGTTGCCTTCCAGATTGTTAGAGGATTATTGGATTAAATTTGTGTCACGACGATTCCAACTTTCTAAAGAATCTTTGCTGGAGTTTATTTCCGAAATCCAGGGAGCTTCACTTGTATTGAACCCTCAATTTTCGGAAGAAAAGTTGATTGACATTATTCTTCAAAATATGTCTTCTACCACCAGACAGCATTTGGTCTTTGCTACAAAACCTCAAAATGTAGCCGAAATGTGTGTCTTGGCTAGGAAAGTGGCTGATTTCGAGATAGCTGAAAGACAAAAGAACTTCAGCGAAAAAAGTATGCCTGATAATTTAAGTAAACCTAATACTTCTGCGAATCGTTCTTCTCGCAATAATTCTTGGCAGCCAAAAAGTAATTTACAATGTTGGAAGTGTCAGCGTTTTGGACATCTTGCTAGAGAGTGTCGATCTTAGTTTTTTCAACGTAGTTCGCTTGTATATTTGTTTTAGATATTAGGAAAGCTAATTTTGGGACATCGATATATGAGCTGTTTGAGCCATTTTTGTTTGTGGGAGCTTCTTGAGTGACTTTCGGTATATGTGGTCCAAGTTTTGTTAATAAGACGCAGGCTAAGTTCTAAAACAAGGGTAACTAGAAATTAGTAAGCGTCGATGGCCACGTTATAATACAACACGTTAGTGAGAATAAGTTCTGTAATGGATTAAATCCAAGTATGTTTGTTGCGAAGACATTTGTACTATGTCATATGTTAAACTAGAACGTTTGAGGTTCCGTTTTCCTGTCTTTGCCTGTTTTTTGTTTCAGTTTACCCTTCCTTAATATTGGCATAGCAGCGCAGCCTGGAATGTTCGGCAGTCGAGCACTTGGTGGATCCGGCCGACCCCGAGTGCCCAGCTGACCGACATGGTGGTTCTGTAACTACAGATTCCTGGATAGCGGTTGAGCGCGATTGCGATCCGGCAATCCAGTTATGGTATCGTCACCCTGTTCTTCACCTGGAACACCGCAGAGTTGTACTATGGCGACTGAGTCAAGATGGAATTTATTTTCAGCGCCTGTATAGTCGACGTAGAAGCGAGTGTGGTGATTGTGATTTTGGGGACGATGGAAAATTGTGATGAAGTTTACCGCTCGGAATCTGATAGTGTCAATGTGCCCCTCCCAACGTGGGATTTTTTTTTCTACCTAGCATTGTTTTGAAGTTTATGGACTGTTTTCTTTTACCCGGAGGGCGCAGGAGGAGATATTGAACCGAAAGTGCATTTTTCGGCTCAGTATGGTAGCTTCGTTCTCCTCCCTACACTGGAATATTTATGAACTAAGCCAATATCCTGTTCTCCTTGTAGCTACCCCTTCCCTCTTCACCCTTCCTGCCGCGCAATGTCTACGGCGCATCTCCCCTCTACCTCGGAACCTTCATATACGTGGTGCACTAACAGAACAGTATCATTCGATCATCCTAGCAGTCATCGTTTTGTTGTTTAAACGGATTCAAGATTGGAATCCGATTCCAGGTCGCGATGCGACTGGAATTCTAAATAGACAAGCTGATCTGAGGCCAAGAAGGGGCCTGTTTGAGTTAGTCCGGCAGTCCAGGGAAGAGGTGGTCCCTGAAACTCGGACGCAAGTATGAGTGTTGCGTGATGTATGGTATGTTGTTCATTTATTTATTTGTATGGCTATTTTGATCGTGTGATCAGTATTATTATTATTTTTTGTTAATTTATTTTTACTCAGCCAACTTGTTTATATTAAATGTTATCTTTTAAACAACGCCCCTGTTTCATCATTTAAGTATACGTAGTTGTTTACTATCCTGTACGCAAAATCACTCAAGTAGGAAACTATTCCGAGCTCCTTAACTATTATGCTGTTTAGCGTTCCTGAAACACAATTATTATCTTGTTCACTCACTGTATGTATTTAAAAATCAGTATTCTTCTATGTTAATATATATATATATATATATATATATATATATATATATATATATATATATATATCAGAGAAAGAAAGATGAATCAACGGCTGCCTTCTATGGGCCCAAGGCAAGCCACTTCCTGATAGATAACTTCTTTGGAAATCAGATCCACATTAATAGAAACAGCAATTACAAAACCCGATCCCGGATTAGAGGTAGCAGTTATTGTGGTTTATTATTTTGGTCAAGTTCCGCTCCGCGTGCGTACAAATGGTCGCAATAGCGTGGTTTATTTATAGTGGTTTCGAAACCCCACAAATGGTAGCAGTTGGTTTTGGTAACTTGCCCGCACAAATGGTAGTCAGACCGTGGTTCGGGTTCTCTTGCCCGCACAAAATGGTAGCAGTCTGCGTGGTTACTAAAAAGCCTACACCAGATTGAGTTCTCTAAATGATGGTGAAAACCGCCACTCATTTTATGTATTAAGATGTAAGTGTGCGTGCAATGTGCAAAGTCTACAGAAAGTCACTTGGCTCCTCGAACTTATCCCCCACTTGTTTTAAGTTGCAGGCTAAGACAACTAGCCTGCAAATATTTTTTGCAAGTACTGTGGATACATACATAATTGAATTCAATTAACTAATGCAACAGCCGAAAGAAGGCACAGCATTATTCAGAGCAGGTACTGGACGTGACGTCGTATATCAAAGACATGCCGGACTGGTCGAAGCTGATAAGCCAGACGAAAAAAGTACCTTGGTCGAAAGAGTGACGATTTTTCACCGTAAAAATATAACCGTCAAGAAATGCGGATATAAGTTAAACTGCGGTAAAATTTTCCGGAGGTCAAATAGTCCCCCATTCGGTTCGCCGGGCGGGGAATACATCAGGGAACTCATGCCATAGGCTCAAACACAGGGACATGTTCCTAGGAACATGGAATGTTAGGACTTTATACAGTAGCGGGGCACTAGAGATATTAACGCGGGAACTAGATAAATCGCCCTTGGATATAGTCGCTTTACAGGAAGTTAGGTGGCCAGGAGTAGGTAGTCAGGAATCAGAAAGCTTTGCATTATTCTATGGGGGTGCACAAAGACCTGCATTTGGAATGGGATTTTTTAGTCAGAAGGAGGATACTTTCCGCTATCCGAGATATTAAGTTTGTTAGTGATAGGATATCAAACATAATTCTAAAGGGTAAACGACATGATTTTATAATTGTAAATGTACATGCCCCCACAGAAGATAAAGATGACAAGATCAAGGATGAGTTCTATGAAGAATTAGAATGCTTATTGATAGCTTTTCACGATAACATATGAAAATTGTCTTAGGAGATTTTAATGCAAAAGTGGGGCGGGAAGATATATTCAAACCAACAATAGGCAAATTCAGTCTTCATGCAGATAGTAACGACAACGGGTTTAGATTAGTCACATTTGCCACATCAAAGAATCTCATTGTTTAGAGCACAACATTTCAGCATAAGGATATTCATAAATACACCTGGACGTCTCCAAATGGAGAAACTCGGAACCAGACATATCATGTATTAGTGGATAAACGCTGGCACAGTAGGATCATTGATGTTAGATCAGTTAGAGGAACAGACTGCAATTCGGATCATCATCTGGTCAGAGTGAAAATCAGACAACGGCTGTCGCTTATGAGAGGAACAAACGCTAAAGATGATTCTGTATAATATGAATTAAAAAAATTGAAAAATGATGAAATGCGGCAAGAATACCAAATCAAAATTGCTAATAGATTTGAAGTACTGGAAACTTCAGATGACAATGTAACAAACGAAGAAGAAACTGATATAAATAAAGAATGGGAGGCTATAAGAGATACTATTAAATTGTCAGCATCAGAAAGCATTGGTTGTTTAAAAAAGAGGCAAAACAAGAAATAGTTTGATGAGGAATGTGCCGACATTGTAAAGAAAAGAAAGGTAGCAAAAATGAAATGGTTACACGAGCCAAATGAGGTAAATTTAGAGCAATTGGGTAATGTTAGACGGGAAACCACCAAGTTACTAAAGAGTAAAAAGAGGGAATATTTGAGAGAAAAGACTAATGATCTTGAAATGAACGCAAAAAATAGGAACATTAGAGAATTATATCAGGGAATTAGTAGCCTATAGAGAAGAAAGGATTACAGGCTATAACAAACATAATTCGGAATAAAAATGGGGATATGATTGCAGATTCTAAGAGTATATTAAATAGATGGAAAAGTTACTTTAATCACCTATTAAATGTACATACAGAACAAGACATTGAGGAGGATAACTTACAGACAGCAGAAATGCTAGTCGCAGAGCCAAGTGCATTAGAGGCTGAAATGGCAATTGAAAAATTGAAGATGTATAAAGCATCAGGTTCAGATGAGATCCCAGCAGAACTGATAAAATCAGGGGGAGAAAAAACTGATGGACAAGATACGCTGGTTTCTTAGTATGATTTGGGAAAAAGAAGCTCTTCCAGATGAATGGAAGGAATAAATTATTTTACCATTTATACGAAAGGAGATAAAACTGATTGCAACAACAACAGGGGCATCTCATTACTTTCAACCTCGTACAAAATTCTAACAAATATATTAGTAAGCAGACTTACTCCCTATATTGACGACATTCTAGAAGATCATCAATGTGCATTTAGAAGAAACAGGTCTACAACAGATCAGATTTTTAGTATAAGACAGATTTTAGAAACGAAATGGGAATATAATTGTACTGTACATCAACTATATGTAGATTTCAAAAAAGCATATGATTCAATTAAGAGGGAGAATTTATATTGTACCCTGCTGGAGTTCGTAATTCCTAAAAAGTTACTTTGACTTATACGAATGTGTCTAAATGGCTCAAAGAGTAGGGTGCGTGTAGGCAAACAGTTTTCAGACACTTTTGAAATCCAGAATGGGTTGAAGCAAGGAGATGCACTGTCTCCTCTACTATTTAATTTTGTACTAGAGCATGCCATTACATCTTTAGAGAATGAAGAAGGCTTACAACTGAATGGTATTAATAAACTGTTAGTTTATGCTGAAGATGTAGTATTATTGGCCGATAGCGAGGAGATACTAAAGGCCAACTCGCACACACTATTGAGTAATACTAAGAAATTAGGACTGGAAGTAAATATCAGTAAAACTAAATATATGGTCACACGTAGAAATTCAGTATATAATGGAAATGGACAGTTAAGTGCAAATGAGGGAAATTTTGAGGAAGTGGCTGAATTCAAATACCTACGAACAATAATCACAAATAGGAATGAGATGCACACAGAAATTAAACATAGGCTCAATTCTGGAAATGCATGCTATTATGCGTTGCAGAGACTTTTGTTGTCCCATCTCCTTTCAAAAAACGTTAAGCTGAAAATATATAAAACTATTATTATTCTACCAGTTATATTATATGGGTGCGAAACATGGACTCTTACTTTAATGGAGGAAAGGAGATTACAAGTATTTGAGAATAAAGTTCTTAGGAAAATTTTTGGACCAAAGAGAGATGAACAGACTGGTGAATGGAGAAGACTACGTACCAATGAACTACATGGTCATTATAGGAAGCCAGATATAATAAGAACAGTTAAGTCTCGTAGACTGCGATGGGCAGGACATGTTGCGCGTATGGGGAATGAAAGACGTTCATGGAAACTTCATGTAGGAAATCCAGAAAGAAAACGCCCAGTTGGTAGAGCATGAATGAGGTGCGGGAACAACATTAACTATGATTTGAGGGAAGTAGATTATACAGGGAATGATTGGATTGCATTGGCTCAGGATAGGGATGTATGGAGAGCTTATGTCCGCGCGGCGATGAACCTACGGGTTCGAAAGTGCCAGTGAGTATTAAGTATTGAACACTCTCCATTATGCACTCCTTACAGGAGCCAACATAATATGAACTGTAACATCTAGTGAATTACTAAGATCTAAAATCTAGCTGCTTTATATTATATTGACTGCAAGATGATAAAATTACACAGCCGTACCATGTTGAACAAGCAACATTGGGCGTGGCTACTACTTGGATGGGTGACTGCCTGGGAACACCACAAACAACATTGTGCGTGGCTAGTGCTTGGATGGGTGACTGCTTGGGAACACAAAGTGCTGTTAACAACTTTTTAGTCCCCAAATTTATTCTAAAATCAAAATTTATGGGCAAACTCACAAAATTAATATCCCAAGTCTAAAATGACAACCTTTTCGAAATACCCAAAACTGAATTTATTTTAACAAGCTACTCTACTAATGATTTCAGTGGTTTACCATAGCACTTAGGCGAATACCGGAGTAGTCCCCTAGTCTCCACCAGTAAATTCATCCGTTCAATATCGAGCCGGGAATGTGAATGTGACAAGAACTTCATTTCTGGGGCTGGAAATACCCCCTTCTTAGTGGATGCGCGAGCTTCAAAGGGTCAACAACACATCAGCTCACAATAACCCCAGATACACGCCACGAACACCAACACATCTATGCCATGGTTCTACACTCAATACACTCAATTCTTCCTCTTTCGGCTCAACTCAAAATTAAAATAACGGCGCAAAATGACGTAAGCCTTGGAACCCGTGGATGGCTTGGTCCACCCTAAAGGGACGTCTGTAGCCGCATCAGCACATTGTTGCTGTTGCCGCATTCAGCAATTCCCACGTTCAACACCATAAAAAATGGTGAATTCTTGGAAAATAACAATAGTAATAGTAACAATAATAATAATCTGTGATGTCACGGAGCGGGCCGGGTATGATTCCCGGTCGGGACAAGTTTCCTGGATGAGTTTTTTTCTGATTTTTCTCACCTGTATGACAATATGAGGATACTTTAAGGCCCAAACGGTCCCCGAACATCATCTGGCCATCATTATCAACAATAGCATATTCACCTCATTAGATTAAGTTTAGGATTAAGGCATCTCCGGGTGCATCATTACCCATCGTCATCACCCATCATATCATTGGGGCAGCGTAACCCCGACTTCCAACGCCCCAACCTCAGAACTGGGTTACAATACACCAATGTCAGGAGATAATATCAGAAATATCTAAATGACAAACTGGTGGCATTGAAAATAAGAATAATAATGATATTACTTTTCAGGAATTTCTCAACAATAGAGTATTTTTCTTGAATCCATTGTAAATTGTACTCCTCCATGCATCCTATTTTCTGTATCACTCTCAGATAATCCTCACTCTTTGAACCCACTGTCCTTTTCGTTCCCACTTTCGTCTGTTGTCTTCCGCTTCAAAATGTAATATCATCTTAGGTATCCTCTCATCTGACATCCTCTTTACGTGTCCAAACCATTTCAGTTTTCTTTCTTCAATAACTTGTAGAACATATTTTTGAACATCCATCATCTCTCTAATTTTACTATTCTTAATTTTGTCTCTCCTTGAATTTCTAGAAGCCCTCCCCCAGACGTCCATCTGTGTTACCGATAATGCATGTACTTTCCCTCTCCTTAATGTCCACGTTTCCGCACCATAAAATAGCATAATCTCCACCAATGAACTATTAATAATTTTTGTTTAGTTTTCTTCACAGCACCGAATTTAACATTCCCTTGCCTTACTCTTTTGTTTATCTCACAATTTTTGTTCCTTCTGACTCTAATATTGATCCAAAAATAATTGAATTTCTAAACAGTGTGAATTTTCACATTTTCAATCTCCAAACTTTCATCCATTTGTATTGTAGTTAATAAAAATATTCTGGCAAATTGAAATTAATATTTAATCCACAATTTGTATATTCCTCCTACAGTTTTCTTATCATATTGGAAGCATCCTCGATGTCTTGTGTAATTAATACTTGATCGTCTGCAAACAGGAGGTGATGCAAATTGTAATTTCTATCCAAAGGAATTCCCATCGTGTTATATTTTTTGATCCAGTTATGTAAACAAACATCTATATTAATTTTAAACAATGGTTAAACACACCATCCTTGCAACAATACCCTGGATGTAGAGAATTCTCTAGATACACAATTTCCAACTTTGACGTGGGCCCTATTGCACTGAAATATTTATCTTAAGACATCTATTATATTTCCACTTATAACTGCATATCTTAAAGCCTGCCGAATTAATTTTCTGGGAAAATTATCGCATGTGTTGTAAGTCAATGAACACCAACATATATCATTAGATTTATTTCTATACTTTTCTAACATATTTCTCAAGGTAACATTTAGCGCTAAACAAGATCTATCTGATGTGAATCCATGTTGTTTTTCAATATTATAATATTTTTCCAGATATATTTAATTATAACTAACTAGCCAACTAACTAACTCACTGGCATCATCGAAACCGTAGGTTCATGGCCGCGCGGACATAAGATCTTCATATATTCCAATCCTGAGCCAATGTTTTCCAATCATTCCCTGTATAATCTACTTCCCTCAAATCATACTTAATGTTATT
Source organism: Diploptera punctata (assembly GCA_030220185.1). Classification (NCBI taxonomy): domain Eukaryota; kingdom Metazoa; phylum Arthropoda; class Insecta; order Blattodea; family Blaberidae; genus Diploptera; species Diploptera punctata. Next base: position 877,680 of record JASPKZ010001203.1, on the reverse strand, counting down.
CTCCTATCACATTCTTGATCTACCAACTGGGCGTTTTCCCTTTCGTTTTCCTACAGGAAGCTTCCATGCACATCATTCATTTTCCAGTCTTGCAACATGTCCTGCTTATCGTAGTCTACAAGACTTAACTGTTCTCATTATATCGGGCTTCCTATAAAGACCATGTAAATCACTGTTAATCAGTCTTCTCCATTCACCTGTCTGTTCATCTCTCTTTGGACCAAAAATTTTCCTAAAAATTTTATTCTCAAATACTTGTAATCTCCATTCCTCCCTTAAAGTAAGAGTCCATGTTTCGCATCCATATAATAAAACTGGTAGAATATAGTTTTATATATTTTCAGTTTAATGTTTTATGAAAGGAGTTGGGAAGTCAAATGTCTCTGGAATGCATAATAATACACATTTCCAGAATTGAGCCCATGTTTAATTTCCTTTTGCATCTCTTTCCTGTTTGTGATATTTGTTCCTAGGTATTTGAAGTCAGCCACTTCCTAAAAATTTCCCTCATTATTTCATTAGATGTCCATTTCCATTATATAATGTATTTCTACGTGTGGCTATATATTTAGTTTTATTCATATTTACTTCCAGTCCAAATTTCTTAGTGTTACTCAGTAGTGTGTACGTTTTGGCCTATAGTTCCTCCTCGCTATGTCCCAATAGTACTACATAATCGGTATAAACTAACAGCTTATTAATACCATTGAGCTGTAGGCCTTCTTTATCATCTCAAGTTTTGATGGCATGCTCTAGTACAAAATTAAGTAGTAGAGCAGATAGTGCATCTCCTTGCTTCAACCCATATTGGATTTCAAAAGTAGGCTATCCGAAAACTGTTTGCCTACACGCACCATAATCTTTGTGCCATTTAGACACGTTCGTATATGTCTAACTAACTTTTTAGGAATTGCGAACTCTAGCAGGATATTGTATAAATTCTCCCTCTTAATTGAATCATATGCCTTTTGAAGTCTAGGTATAGTTTATGTACAGTACCATTATATTCACATTTGTTTTCTAAAATCTGTCTTAAGCTAAACATCTGATGTGTTGTAGACCTGTTTCTTCTAAATGCACATTGATTTCCTAGAATGTCATCTATATAGGGAGTAAGTCTGCTTACTAATATATTTATTAGAATTTTCTACGACGTTGAAAGTAATGAGATTACCCTATAGTTGCTCCAATCAGTTTATATCCTTTCTTATAAATTGGTATGATAATCGATTCTTTCCGTTAATCTGGAAGGGCATCTTTATCCCAAATCATATTAAGCAACTGGCGTATCTTGTCCACCAGTTTTTCTCCACCCAATTTTATCAGTTCTGCAGGGATCTCAGCTGAACGTGATGATTTATACAGCTTCAATTTTTCTATCGTCATTTCAACCTCTAATGCACTTGGTTCTACTATTAGCATTCCTGCTGTCTGTAAATTATCCTCTCCAATATCCTGTTTTGTATGTACATTTAATAATTGATTAAAGTAAATTTTCCATCTATTTAATATACTCCTGGAATCTGCAAACATATCCCCATTTTCATTCCTAATTATGATTGTCCTAGTCTGAAATGCTTTCTTCTCTATAGGCTACTAATTCCCTGATATAATTCTCGAATGTCGCTATTTTTGGCATTAATTTCAAGATCATTAATCTTCGCTCTCAAATATTCCCTCTTTTTACTCTTTAGTAACCTCGTGGTTTTCCCGTCTAACATTACCCAACTGCTACACATTTACCTCATTTGGCTCGTGTAAAAATTTCATTTTTGCTTGCTTGCATTTCTTTACAATGTCGGCACGTTCCTCATCAAACTATTTCTAGTTATGCCTCTTTTTAAGTAACCAATGCCTCGGATGCTGACAATAATAGTATCACTTGTTGCCTACCATTCTTTATTTTATCAGTTTCTTCTTCGTTTGCCACATAGTCATCTGAAGATTTCAGTACCTCAAATCTATTAGCAATTGTAATCTGGTATTCTTGCCGCATATCATCATTTTCAACTTTGTTTTTAAATTATATGTTTCAGAATCATCTTTAGCATTTGTTCCTCTCATAAGCGATAGCAGTTGTCTGATTTTCACCCTGACCAGATTATGATCCGAATTGCAGTCTGTCCCTCTAACTGATCTAACATCGATGATGCTACTGTGCCAGCGTTTTTCCACTAATACGTGATCTATCTGGTTTCGAGTTTTGCTATCTGGAGACGTCTAGGTGTATTTATAAATAATCTTATGCTGAAATCTTGTGCTCTTAACAATGAGATTCCTTAATGTGGCAAAGGTGACTAATGTAACCCCGTAGTCGTTACTATCTTCATGAAGCCTGTATTTGCCTAGTGTTGGTTTGAATTTATCATCCCGTGCCACTTTTGGATTAAAATCTCCTAAGACAATTGTCATCCCTCCATGGTATCTTTATCTTGTCGTGGTGGAGTGGCTTGTCGCAAATCCTTTAAAAAAACGTTAAACTGAAAATATATAAAACTATTATTCTACCAGTTATATTATATGGGTGCGAAACATGGACTCTTACTTTAAGGGATGAAAGGAGATTACAAGTATTTGAGAATAAAGTACTTAGGAAAATTTTTGGACCAAAAAGAGATTAAATGACAGGTGAATGGAGAAGACTACATACCAATGAATTACATGGTTTTTATAGGAAGCCAGATATAATAAGAACAATTTAGTCTCGTAGACTGCGTTGGTGCAGGACATGTTGCGCGTATGGGGAATGAAAGACGTGCATGGAAGCTTCTTGTAGGAAAGCAGTTGGTAGACCAAGAATGAGGTGAGAGAATAACACTAACTATGATTTGAGGGAAGTAGATTATACAGGGAATGATTGGAAAGCATTAGCTAAGGATAGGGATGTATGGAGAGCTTATCTCCGCTCGGCCATGAACCTGCGGGTTCGATAGTGCCAGTGAGTAAGAGTAATTAAGTAAGTAAGACAATTTTCATATGATATCGTGAAAGGCTATCAAATACGCATTCTAAATTCTTCATAGAACTCATCCTTGATGTTGTCATCTTCATCTTCTGTGGGAGCATGTACATTTACAATTATAAAATCAATGTCGTTTACCCTTTAGGATTATGTATGATAATTATCCTGTCACTAACAAACTTAATATCTCGGATAGCGGATAGGATCCTCCTTCGGACTAATAAACCCGTTCCAAATTCAAGTCTCTCTGCACCCCCGTAGCATAATGCAAAGCTTCCTGATTCCTGACTAACTTCTCCTGTCCATCTAACTTCCTGTAAAACGACTATATCTATGGGTGATTTATGTAATTCACGGGTTAATACCTCCAGCGCCCCATTATTGTGTAAAGTCCTAACATTCAATATTCCTAGGAACATGAGCCTTTGGCATGGGTTACCTGAAGTAGTCCCCGCCCGGAGAACCGAATCGGGGACTATTTGACCTCCGAAAAATTGTATCCGAGTTGAACCCATGTCCGCATATCTTTACGATTGTATTTTTACGGTGAAAGATCGTCACTCTTTCGACCAAGGTACTTTTTCGTTTGGCTTATCACCTTCGACAAGTCCGGCATGGGTAACTCTATCGGCAGCAATTCTACCGCCGGCATAGCTCTCAGTATCATTTAAGCACGCAAGCCACTCCACCATGACAAGGTAAAGATACCATGGAGTGGATATATTTTATTATTCTTGTAAAAAATGTCATCTTCCCCCTGATATCCAATATTTATCTTCTTTTTCTGACAAATTTCAGTCCATTTTCTGTGATGAAATATGTCCTCACATTTGAATTAACTTCTTTCTTCATTTAATAATTTGTCATAATATCCTGCCCATTGTCCTAGCGAAAATAAATTTTTACTGGTTTACTTTTCATTCATTTTAACAGCTTTCAAGTTGGAGCTGATTGATTGGATCTTCACCGACTGTTCATTTCTGAACGTATATTTTCGCATTCTTCATTCTTCAGCTTTTAACTTATTTAATGAATATTATTCTATTATTTATATATTTTCCTCTCCGATTCACATTTCATGTACAGCCTTCGATTATAATCATTTATTTTTACTCGGTTTATTCCAAAATCTAATTCCTATATCCAATTGTTTAATTTTGATCTTCCTCGATAAATAACTAAGATTCCTAGTGATGTATTTCTATCTTTGACAATTATATAATCATATAATTCTTCCGTAATAATATTAATACTACTACTATTACTACTACTACTATTAAAAATACTAATAAACTATACAAAGAAGAAATGCCCGTGCTTGCATTGAAAATTAAGTATATATATTTTTTTTTTGATGACATAATTGGACTTTTGTTATTGAGCAATACAAACCTAATATAATATAATTAAGATAGTATATATATAATGCATTTATAATTAATTCACATACTACACTTACTGATATGAAAACACAATTAGAACGAACGAATGTGGTTAAGTTGGTAGGAAATAATTGGAGTATCTAAGTAAATTTAAAACATTGTTATTCTTATTTTTATTATATAAAAAGTAATTACCTTGAGAAATATAATAACAATACACGTGTAAAACATTAAAAATCGCATCTGAATTGTGTTTTTAATGTCATAATTGACCTTGAAAATTCAGTAATTATATTCTGACAGAGAAGCCTTGTATGTTACGCGAGTAATAAACCTACTATAATGCTAAATAGCCTTTCACCAATAGCAGACTTTTGCGGAAACTTTGCAGTCAATAATTGTACCCTGTACCCACAGTTCATCTAAACACTAATGTAACTATCAGTGAAATTTATTGACGTATTTAGATAAGAGAAAACACATATATTTACAGAATCAGTGTGCATGAACCTGTTTGGCCGTAGTGCCTATTTCAGTTCGACTAACTGAATAAATAAATGTATATATATCAATATATATATATATATATATATATATATATATGTTTGTGTGTGTATGTGTGTGTGTTTAAATACAACTTTACAGCATATGGAACCCTTTGATTCAATGACGAATTAACTAAATTAATCCACTCACCCAAATTCAATCCAGTACGAACTTCCATCATCCATTTCCTTAAGATCCATACGTAATAAGAATAATTAAGATTTATTGATTTCAATGGAATAGAATAATAGTTTAATTTGATATTCGAAAGTTATAAAATAAACTAATTCTTCTGAAGGTAGGAATGAATGCAAGACGGAGAATGGAATTGGGGCATGAAAAATTCTTGTAGGAAAACTAGAGAAAAACCGCCCAATAGGTAGACTAGGAATGATAAATTGAACAGGTAATGATGAAAAAATATTAGCTCGTAATAGGGAATGATGGACAGTCTTTGTCTGTTCGATCACGAAACTCAGGATTCGCTACTGTCAGCGAGTTACATATTTTTAAATTTTATTTTGTTACATTGTACAACTTAACATAGTATTTTGTAAATTACGTTCTGTATTTTATAAAATAAGTATAGGCCTATTTTCTGGAAACAGCCCCGTATTAATTCGTTAAAATGTAAATCAATAAATCGATAAAATATTTGAATGTATATTATATTAATGTGTTAAACGTAACCAATTATTAATTAAAACCAACGAGAAATAATATATTTCATCTTTTTCATCGTCCTTTCATGTGATAGACCCTGCGTGTGTTACAGCAGTAATATCAGAAACCAAGATAAAATTAAAGGACAGAAAGGAAATAATATATTTAAAGGCAAATAATATGAGAAATATGGCAAAACAAATGTTAACAACTGAAGTATTAGGTTTTTTAAAACAAGCATATGTGGTTTTTAATTGCAAAAAATTATTTTGTAAAGAAACACACAAAATATAATTTAAGTAACTGATTCAACGTCTCAACGTTTCCCACTATTTTAATCATCTGGGAAAACGAAACAGATTTAACAAACCATAAAATGAGAACAGTTTATCTCCCAAAACGACTTTTTTGTACATTCTCAGATTTTGCAAGCCTAGAAATAGAATTCTATATTTCGTTATTTTATTTCTAAAACATTTTATGGAGCAGAACGTAAACGAATACACACATGGAGACACAATACCAAATACACTGCTCAAAACAATTAGAGGAACACTATGAAATATGCAAATATTTTTTTCATTGGATAAAGGTACAAACATGAAATTAATAAAGTACATTATTTGTGTTATTTATTTATTTATTTCTTTATTGCTCATGTTAGTAAAAACATATGAATAACGCTGACAATTAACTTTTCAAATAGTTCAGCTATGTAAGCAATTAAATCTTGTGCTTATTTTTCAAAGTTAAGCACTCGTTATATAGAGTTAGTATCGTGTATGGCCTCCACGACATTCGATGACAGTTTGGACAGTTTGGCACTTTCGTGGCATGCTCCCAATAAGATTCTGGATTTCCTCTTGCAGGATATTCTCCCATTCCTCCTTCAGAGCATCTCCAAGTTGCTGCAGAGTTTGTGGAGCTTGATGTCGGTTCCTGACCTTCCTGTCTAGAAGATCCCACAAGTGTTCAATAGGGTTGAGGTCTGGGCTGACCGCTGGCCACTCCATTACCTCAATTTCATTCCTCCTCAGGAAATCCCTGGTGACAGTCGCAGAATGTGCCCTGGCATTATCCTGCATAAACAGAAATCCAGGGCCTACTCCAATGGCAGCAGGTACTATATGCTCTTCCAGAACGTGCTCGATATACCGGACAGCAATCAGTCGTTGGGGAACAAGTACAAGGTCCGGACGATTGCTGTACATAACTCCGGCCAACACCATAATGGAACCTCCTCCGAATCTATCAATTTCCTGTACAGCCTCTGCAGAAAATCTTTCTCCTGGCCGTCCCCACAACCTCAATCGACCATCACAACGTGTAAGACGATACCTGGATTCGTCCGAGAAGAGCACAGACTCCCACTGGTTCAGGTTCCAATCACCATGGTTTTTAGCATACGTACGTCTTGCTGCCTTATGCCCATTTGTTAAGCGTGGGTTAAGCCTGTTTGGACGAATATTCTTCTTCTTGTTCCTTCCAAGTATTAGGCCAAGGCCTGTTACTTGTGTTTTGCACTCTTTTAACTTTACTATCTAACCTCTCTTGGTTAACTCTTGTTTTTTTCGACCCCGACGCTATTAGGGCATCCGAGGGCTAGGGAGTCTTTCCTTTCTTCCATTTCTTATTTCCTTTATTTTCTTTTCTTCTCCAGAAATGCCTGACCAGATGCTATAAGATGGCAGCCCCATCACTGGTCTTGCCTTCCTTTGGCCAGCAACCAATCGAAGGGACTATTATTATGCTTTCAAGTCTTATACGAGAATTTCCCGGAAGGATCAAACTAATGAGTTATGAAACCATCCCTTGTACAAAAAAACACCAGATTACGTTTATATAACACTTTGTCTAGACCAGTGTTGACCTATGGTAGTGAAGCATGGACACTAAAAAAACAACATGAAAGCAGAATAACGGCTTGTGAAATGAGATTCATGCGCAGAACAGCGGGTTACACCAAATGGGATCGGAAAAAGGAACACCGATATCTTAAAAGAATTGAAGGCTACGCCAAATTTGGAATATATTATCGTATCATTATTGTTATTACACTATAAAATGTTGTTTGTACATGACATTTACATTGCTACATTTATTGTATCTTTAACTGTTTATAATTAGTATAGTGTATATCTATATTTGTCGAATATTTATTTGTATTTGTGCTGGTTGAGTGGAAGAGAGGGCCTTATGGTTTTAACTCTGCCAGAATAAATAACGTATTATTATTATTATATATTATTATATATTATTATTATTATTATTATTATTATTATTATTATTATTATTATTATTATTATTATTAGTATTATTATATTAAACAGTACCAACTAAATTGGAAACACCATCTTGAAAGTATGAGTTCAAATCAGATCCCCAAAGCTGTTTATAATTATATACCAAGAGGACGAATATTCTCTTTCCTTAATCTGTTCCGTATGGTTTGGTCTGAAACGCGGATTCCGGAAGCCATATGAAGGTCATTCTGCAGGTCTTTTGCAGTTTTTGTACGCTGTCGAAGTACAGAAAGAACAACGTATCTGTCATCCTGGGGGCTTGATTTAAATTTACGGTCCTGCCCACGTCTTCTACAATACTCACCTGTCTCTCTGTGCTTGTTGCGTAACCTGGGCACCACGGAAGGAGAAACCTCAAGCTCTCTAGCCACTTGTCGCAGAGATTGACCTTGTCGTAAAAGATGTAGAGCATGATACACTTCAAACTCATTTAAATGCCTCATTTTGTCAGAGACTTCAATAAACGAGGCAATAATCAACATTCGTCACTGTAGCAACATCACGAAGCTTACCAATTAGAAGTGGGCAGTGCCTTCCAAAATAAAAATAAAAATTCTCTATATTTGTTATTTGCGGTAATTTCTCTGTATTTAGGCCATGGATCTTTAAAATTTGTATCCAATGATAAAATTGATAATTCAATTTACATATTGTCCAACTTTCAGCTTCACAGCTTTAAAAAAAACAATTAGGCCTACTTATTCAATTTATTACTAGTGTTCCTCTAATTGTTTTGAGCAGTGTAATAGTGTTTAAATTTAACATTGTATCATTTTGTAACTTTTATAACATGTAAAAGTTTTTACTTTATTTTTTAACAAATTTACCCAAATAGGTTTTGCCAAAATTGAGAAGGAATACTTGACAGTAGTGAATGAAATTCCGTGCAAGAGGTAATGCCCATTTAGGTATTGATTGATAATATATGTACAAGGTGAAGGTAAAGCGAACCTGCTATAGGCCACAGGAGGCTCTTGAGGCAGTAATGAATTAAGACAGTCAGCACGAGAGGTCAGCCGGTTGTCAGTCCAGGTGAACTGAGAAGAGTGCATAACAGTGATCTACATTATCTACTTGGGAAACCAAATGAATAACAACAATTAATTATTGTAGACTGCGATGAGCAAGAGATGTGACACGAATGGGCAATGAAATAGTGCATGGAAACTCTTAAAAGAGAACCAGAAAGAAAACAACCGGTTAGATAGGCCCGAATGGGTTAGAAAAATTACCTTAACCATGATTATAGGGACATAAATTGAAAAGAGGATTATTCAAAATATTAGCTGAAGATAGGGGACCATGCCCGCGCAAGCCACGAACCTAAGGGTTTGATAGTGCCAGTAAGTTCGTTAGGTATATTCTTTGTTTACTTTCTTATTGCCGAATTTTGGGCTTGGTACCGCACATCACTGCAGGAAAATATTAAATATATCATAAGGATACATAATTATCCTGATATTTTGTTCTCTAATGAACTTCGTATCACATCTCCGCAGAACATTTTTTTCATTCTAATATTGAATTCTTCTATTTTCCTAGCGAGTTGGTCCACCAATCATGTTTCTTTATATATATCCTCGATTCCCAACCAGAATGACATTGTTTTCAGTTCTTTCTTAGCCGTCAAGCCAAATGCAGGGTTGGAATTTTATTTAGACGTAATAACACGTTAGTGATATCATATAAACACTGAAATGTGACAATAATACTTGACTAACGATTCTATCTCAGTTCTTTTTAAATGTATGCACTTTTGCACGCAGCGGGTACAGGTTTGATCCTCAGACGGGACAATGTTCCTCACCGAGGATTGTTTCAGCATTTTCATTACCTGCAAAGAATATAGGTCTATCTGGAAACTTTATGATGCACATAGTTTTCAAACACCATTTGACCATCATAATCATCTGTATTATAAACGCCTTCACATTACTAATAGGCTAATAGAGTGAATCCTGTGTCTTACTTAAACGTTCGTGATTTCTGGGAAGTCAACTCAAAGTGGAACTGATCACTCATCCGGTAATTACGTACATAGATGTGACGGTGTGCTGCATACTGTACCCCCTAGGGTCTCATGGCACCAAAATTCCTTTACGGCTATCAAGACGGTGTTGTGGTTCAGGTAACCCTAGCCATAAGTGGCAATTCAGTTCGCCTGAAGAGTCAATAGGTGGATAAATAATTGTGGAATTTACACACCAGAACAGGATATTTGAAACTGCACCGTCGGCTAGCAGATAGTCCGAAAGCCGAACGATGCAGAATGATCCTCACTGTCCTGAGCAAGTGAAACTCGCAAAATTTATTTAATAGTCCATCTTATAATGGCAATTAACTTATGCAAGGCATAGGTTAAGTAGTTTGTTAATGAAGCAAATTCTCTCCATGGCAGATAAATCAGCCAACAATGGCTTTACACCATGGAGAAATCTGGGAGGTCCTTCATGTCTTTGAGTTTTATCCACAGTTTAAAAGACATACCATAACACCGTAAGGCCTGTGTGGCGCAGGGCACATAAAATATCTACAAAGAGTAAAATCAAAATAAGGAAAATAAATGGTATGCATACTGTATATACATGCAGAGCCATTGTTGGTTTAGATAACATTTTACAAGGTAGAATGTCGCGAGTTCAAAATCCGATGTGTTCAGGATTTTAAACTGCCTCAACCTTCTTCTGCCAGCATGAAACGTAAGTGAATAAAAAAATAAGTTCGGCGGTAAAGGCGGCCGTCACCCAGAACTAACAGTCCGGATGATTCTCGTCCCGACAGTCAGAAAGGTGGAAACGTTTATTTCCTGCTAAATGTAAGGCCTTCTATTGCCTGTAGTGTAACCGTGATACCTTTATATACAAACACACACTATATCTACTGTGTACATCTAAATATTTCAAGCGCGATATAAACGTAGGTGAGAACGAACTATACATAAGCATACAATAAATAATACTAATTTATTAATAGTAATTCGGGTTAATAATTATTTTTGGATTTGGTATTTACCGGTTAGTAATTCGTGTTCACAATCACTATTAAAATTTTGAACAGTGCGGCGCAATGTTTCATTTCTGCTATACACATTACTGTTGTATTACAATTGTGTTCAGTGATGCAATTTTTTATAGTGAGCTTATAGATGTTGTGCCACTTACTCACAATAATTCAGGGGTATTATGAAAATGTTTAAGTCAACTTTTTTAAAATAAAAAAAAAAACAATTTATGAATATTATGCGAATTTTTAAGGTCTTTTTTTTTAATAAATGAAAGTAAATGTGGTTGATATTTCAATGTCTATAAGATTTAGTTTTAAACTTAGAACTTGTGATTTTCAGATCAGTACTTTGTTTCTAAGTCGATGAACCTTTCCCTTATAGTTAACACAAATCTATCACTTTCACAGACAACTAAAAATAGAATTAACATATCTGTCAGATTTAACATTTTTATAATCAATTAAGGGTACGTACACGACAATTTTTTGTCAACTTTCTATACTGATAGTGAAAATGCAAATCTACGTTTGAGAGATGAACTGGGGTGACATTTATACATACTACTGGCTAATACACGGCGTACGCTGCTACGCCTAAGTAAATGATAATGTGTTTTAACGTTTAGTTGAATAAGTAAAAAGAATAATTATTATAAATCTATATCATTATTATTTCTAGATACCCCGTGCTGATTACTCGGAACTTTGGAGTTCATTTGATAGTATTGGACTGTCTTATAAAAATATAACATTTTAGGTTTAATATGTTGAATAAACCGTGCACTCGAAAATTCGAAAAAAAAAATAAAAGCCCGAAAATCTACGTATCCCGATGTATCTGACATTAATGAGCTGAAAGACAAAATTCGTTATTTCGAGTTAACCGTGCTGCTGCTCTGCTTGCCCGGGAAACTACTTAATCCCGATCTACTTGGCATCAATGAAGACAAAAATGGCTATTGTGAGTTATCCGAAGAAGATAAACACGTGCTATCCCGGACTTTTTTGTAGAGGTTATTGAAATATTTAATTCTGTGTAAATTAATTTTGAATGTTTGTTATGGTTTAGGCAGAGTAAGCCATTTAAGCACAAAAAAATACTTTTTTCACGTTTTTCACTACAAATGGTGATTTTTAAGGATGTAGGAGTTGAGTATCACAATTCTCTTATAGCCTATGTTCAGCCCGGGAATCTCCTGAATATTTTGCAAGAAACCTCATCACAATCGGATCAACGATATGGCCGCGCATAAAGTACGAACAAACAAACAAACACACAAACAAACCAATAAACAAACATTCATTTTATATATTACATTTCTTTATATAACTTACTGGTGTGTTAATGCCTTCAGGCGTTCATTTATATTCGGCCACAACTAACATTATACTATTTTTTAAATCTTAGAACTGACGGATGTATAACTTACAAAGTTTCCTAAAAACCATAAAAATTAAATTTTATAATTAGAATAATTATAAATATAATTTAGTCCACAGCTCTGTTCTTAAGGTAGAGACGCTGCCATATACGCAGCGGATCCGGGCTAGATCCCCGGTTGGGCCAAGGTTCCAGGGTGATGGCTTTTTTTGAGGGTTTTCCTCATCTGTAAGGCATATATCATGAAACATTAACGCCCAAACGGTCCCCGAACATCATTTCGATATCATAGTCATCATTATCACATTCCTCTTGTTTAGCATGAATGTGTATGCGAATGACGTGTTTCGTCTTAATGTTGTGTTGTTTCGGAGGAGGCCCTGACATTGAGCTGATCACTCATTCGGGGAGGCCCTCCATGTCCTTGTGTAGTCAAGAAAGTATATATGTAATCAATAGTTAAAATTCCTCTCCCTACAGGTGGTGCCACTTTTAAACCCGTGTGGCACGTAAACGGAACCTATAACTTGAGAGGTTAAACATTAATATAATAATTAACAATAATTACAATATAAAATAAACCTAAGCTACTTCATGAAAATAAATGAGTGAACTTACAATATGTTAATTAATCACAAAGGGAGCAACAAAATTAAACTTTGATATACAAACTATTTTCGAATATTTATTTATTCCTAATCATTCGGGACTCTTTATACACATGCGTCTCCCTGCTTCTAAAGAAAATTCACAATTTGTGTTTATTATGACTTGAGCAAAAATTTCATCAATTAAATGTTAACATTGCAACAACGCATGTCAATAACTATTTTTTTTTACTTTTCTCTTCGTTTGACATAAGGTGAATAATATATACTGTATTATCTGTATTATAATTTTAGTTCTTAGGGAAAAAAATCCTTGCTCTAATTTTAACATTGCACGAGAGGACTGAAAACAGTCATATGGGCTCAGTCCGTAACATTGAAATATAAATGCACGTAATTTAATTTACGTCACACACAATGTGTTTAACAAAAATATAAGAAGGGAATATTGAATAAATATATTGATTCAAGCAATTAAATTATTTTTAGTTACATAAACTATTGCATGTAAATAGCTTGAATGAGTACATTAATTTCAATATTACTTCTTACACAAAGCGGACTGTATTAGAAGTCTGTCCCGAGTAGCGCGTGTGAACCTGCAGTTTGTAAACACAGCGCTCTAAGTACGATGCAGCTTTTAACCCATACTTTTATTAGCCCTAATAATCATTCCATTGTGTAATTATTTTTTTATTTCGTCAGTTCAATGTGATTGTGATGGTACTGCCTCTTTGTTCACTGAGAAATGTTATTCTTAGTCAAACGCATTATTAGTTTGCAAATGTTGGATTTACCCGATTAATGTCGTCATTGCCATATGGGTATGTTTTTTCATCATGTGTATGGGAATTCGTGTGAATTCTGAGAATAGCTGATTTGTGCTCAATTTGACTTGGGCCAATGTGTTATTTCTAGAAGAAGTGCTTCAAGTTGTGACGGTTTCTTGGATCGATGAAACTTCTGTAGACATCTTGTAAATTTGATAACGTGAGTTTTCAAATTAATCGTTTAAACTCAAATAAACAGTGAACCAAGTGTGTCACTCAATCACATAAGTGCTAAAGTGTGAAAATAAATTATATCAGTCATTCACTCACTACATTCTAAGTTGTATTAATCACTAATTCTTTGAACGCATGTTTGCAGTCATTATGGGGTTTTCATTGCCACAGCGTTGCATGGTTCACTACTACGCGCGACGACATATATGCGCTTCATATTGAATCAGTATCTTTTCAGATTCGTGGCGATCTAAGTCAAGATTTTTGGTGCTCTAGGCCAAGATGTGAATTAGCAATATGCAAACTGGATTTGTTTTAATCATTGGTTAAATGTTATTTTTTGAAATTATGCGCCCAGTTATTCCAATATCCGCTCATAATTACCTTACACATAGGGCAACTCTGTCGATTAGTATTCTTATTAATCTTATTTTGTGTATTATTTGCTTATTTAAAAACATCCGCACTATCCATGAAATTACAACATTTATTCTTAATAGTCGATAACAGAGTATCATTCGCTTAATCTTTCCTATTTAATATATATGTCAGTAATTGAGAATAGGTATATAATGTCCAGTCGTTATATAATTGACACTTAAATCGAGCCTTAAATAGCTCCGAGGTTTGTCAAGAATTTGGAGGGAGCTTGAAAAATATTATTTTTTTATAGATGTCTGAAATCACAGATAAAAGACCAAGTGATGAGATCAAACAGAGTGTCAGGAAAGAATTGGGTCAGGACGAGGAGAGAATTAAAACGACCGTGGAAGGAATCAAGGATTGGATGATATTACAACCCCACCTACCAGAAGAAGGTAAAAAGAAACACTGAACTAACATAAATTAAATTCACAGGAATTAAAAAAAGAACTTTGTCCTAGCATACAGTATGCATAGAACAACTCCGTAAATAAGATGAAATGATTCCACCATAGGCTCTAGAAGACCATTGGGTAGCAGGAAGTTTCTAGACAATCGACTCAATACTTCAGTCGGATATTCAGCCCTACGTGATGTCCACCTTTCAGAATATAATCTGGTACGCACTAATTTAGAGACTGAGTATATCCCATGGCCGTAATGCCGCCAGACGTTATAGGGCAGTTTGAAAATTCCGGCCCCTTTGCTTCTTTTAACAATAAATAATAATAATAATAATTATTATTATGATTATCAATCATCATCATCACTTAAATAAAAATACATAAAACATCGCGCGGTCATTCCATACAAAATCAGGGAGAAAAGTATATTTACATATTTAAAACTGCACTCACATTTTCAAAAGTTAACACATTTTTAGAGTGAAACATTATGTCACACTGAACATCTCAACTGAATTTCAGATCTCAATTTGATATACCATTATTAAAGAATAATAGATCTGTCAATTTATTAATTAATTATTAATTAAATAATTAAAGTGTAACTACTTGATCAACTTGAAAATATAGTCACACTATCCCTTAAAAATTACTATGCTGATATTTACATTTTTCTAAGCGGCATAAATAAAATTAATGTACAGTTAACCATTTTATGTAAATAAGTAATAAGTTATTCCCTATTAACTAACTATTATCTGATATTTTTTTTAAATAATGCATGAAAGAATATCTCAATTTATAATTTTCATAATAATTTCTCACGGAAATAAATTTATGTAAATTATAAACAAACGTTTACTGCTGTTTGAGTTCATTTTATTTAGGGTTTTCACATGTAATATACTTGCTTATATCATAGCGAAAGGCTTGTAGAATGTACGTTCCATAACACAATTTATTTATAACATTGTCTTTAACTTTCCGAGTCACCGTATATATTATTTTACTTTTTACTTATGAAGACTGTTCACGGGAAATTAATCCAACTGGTCTCCCGGTAGCCCTTCGCACGCGTTTGAATCCCCCCCCCCATTCTCCTGAATACACCAGGTTCAATCGCGGAAATGTATTGTTTAACATGCAGTAAAACAAAGGAAGAAATATGATATTGCTATTATACAGCTGGTTTTTTTATCACAAAAATGCAGCGTTGTCACATCTTTATCGGGGAGTGGGATATATAGACTAATACAGAGAATGGATTGTTTGGCCTATAATATGAAATCTATAATATTTAGTTACAACTTACATCTACTTCATTAAGGGGCTCGTTTCCACCATGTTATTGTTCATTTGTACCATCACTGTCACTAACACTTATAACAATAAAGGTCCTTGTCATCCAGAGAACCAGGGACAATACATTCCTGTTAGGTCAATTCATATGAGTCCAGCACATTCTCGTAACATTTTACAGAAAGAGGTGTCGGTAATGTGACGGATGATTAATTTAAAAGTTTATCTTATTTTTGTACCTTGGATAAAAATACCAAGATTTTTATCATTTTTTCATTATTAATTAAGACGGTTTGGTTAATAAATGAAACATCTAGGGAATGCATAATTAATTTGATAGTGTACTTTGTGATGGTGTTACGTTCTATTTACGAACCACTGTTTTTAATCGAATTCATACTAACACAATGGGAAACCTCATGATCAAAATCTTTTGCAATTTTATTAATAGCATTCTGTTTTAATAATAGTTTATTTTGTAATTTGAAATATAATTGATGTTTTAGAGACTGAACTGGACACTTCTTTGTTATATTTTGTCAAGAAATCAATAAAAAATTCATTTCTTGCTAATGTATTAGGAATTTTGAATTTTAACTAATAATGGTAACTAGTATTATCTATTACAAACTATACGCATAGGACGTATTGGTAGATTATTCATTAATTTAGTTCTAATCTAGTTTTCAAAAATATAAAAATTAATTTCGTCATGAGAATCTGCTTTTGAATCTGCTACATTTTTAGCAAGAAAGAAAGAAACAATTTGGAATGCAACCCTCAGTACTATCTGAATGCAGTACCATAATTATTTTTCCGCTAGGAATTGGTGCTTTGAAAGAGCATAATGTGGTGCCATCGCCCCAACCTTTCTTTACGACATTGAGGGTGTCATACTAAGTTTTGTCAAAGAAAACGATTTTATGGCTTCCTGATACTATATATGTAAATGTATACCTCTATACAAGTATTCTCGCTGATTCCAAGATCAGGCGCATTTTTTCGGAGTTCAATACTGAACCCGATTTCTTCAATGTCTGTTTCATCGTAAAGCAAATTCACAAACATTCTGAATTTCTATCGACAGTTTATCAATTAGGAGTATTGGTGACTAACTACTCTTATAAAAATTGGAAACCTTCCGACGAATCAGTTCGAAATTATTAGGATGTCCACTATTTTCAAATCTCTCTCATTCAGCGTTGCATTTTATTAGTTTTTAGTGCCTCACTTAATGATTTGCTAACAGTTTGCCTGCTTATACCTACTGCTTGAGAGGTTTCTGAGATTGGTCCTTCACTATATTATTATTTGTTACATAATTATACACACTGCAAAACTCGTTCTGATGTGTTTAAATAAAGACCCAGTATTTTTGCGTTTAATATGTACACTTGTACACTCATTAGTTGAAAGAACGCTCTCCCATTTACACCTGATCTTGAGACACTATTACATGCCCACGGTCTCCACATATTAGCGATTTATTTTAATTTAATAAAATATAATAACTGTCTTATGACAACTGAACATTTACAAATATGGTTAATTGTGCATGTGGATGTGACTACTACCTATCGAAACAATATTCTTAAAAATTATTGCCGAGAGGGGAACTATTATTAAGAGCGGCAGAGTCGTCGACAGGTAAGACAAAGATATATCGCATGTTGTTCAGTAAAATCCCGCGATAATACCTCTGTAGAAGGAACGAGACTGGAAAGCTCGGAAAACGAGATTCGAGTGGGAATGAATGTATACTTGACAGGATCTATATAATATCTACATTCATTTGAAATTCACTAAAAACAAAAACGTGGGTTCTCCATTAGCATATCCACAGTTTCACAATTAAACAACTGCGATTCTATTGCTTTGTTAGCATATATAACATCATTTATAGGATATATTGACAAGGGATGGAAGGGAAATATACATATCTGAACATATACATTTCTTAACTGATTACGTATTGAACTACTACAAATTATATATATGTGTGTGTGTGTGTGTTTGTGTGTACCACATGTTAACACGGTCCATTGTTTTATTGAAGAGCTCACACTTATTTCTGTATTGCAAAATACTGTTCTCCGAAACTCGTCAAAACCAAGAATAACGTTGGTGGCATTTTGTATACCTTTGTAATACTGGGCGTGCACTTGATGAGTCGTAGTGACGAGATGATGAACCACGAGTTCTTGCATCATTATATAAAGTGAACTATGTGCAAATCCACATAAAAAAGATGTATGCAAAGCCCTACTCCTGATCCGTCTCATCGCTTGGACGCACAGTAATTATGGTAAAATATAACTGAATTACCCACACAGTAACAGGTACTCACCGACACTTTCGAACTCGTAGGTTCATGGCCGTGTATACATAAGCTCTCCGTACATTCCCATCCAGATCTAATGCTTTCCAGTCATTCCATGTATAATCTACTTCCCTCAAATCAAAGTTAATGTTATTATCGCACCTCATTCTTGGTCTACGAACTGAGAATTTTCCCCTCTGGTTTCTCTACAAGAAGCTTCCATGCACGTCTATCATTCTCCAGTCGTGCCACGTGTCCTGCCCATCGCAGTCTATGAGACTTAACTGTTCTTATTAAATCTGGTTACAGTAGTATAATAAATAACGGATGATGTAAAAATTGAAGTAATGTCATAAAACTTAATTACAAGATTAAACAAGGAATCCACCCTCGCTTACCCATTCAACAAAATTTAAGAAAATAATACTACAGACTAATATATATATATATATATATATGTGGAGAGAGAGAGAGAGAGAGAGAGAGAGAGAGAGAGAGAGAGAGAGAGAGAGAGTTCTCATACTTCTCAACATGAAGTGGCCATTATCTAAAGCTTTGATGTTTAAACATCCAAGTTTACTAATTAATTCGAAAGAAGAATAACGATTTCAAAATTTGTTTTCAAAACCGTATGTTATAATTTTGCTTGAACGTTGGTTGATCAGATGTAAGAACAACATGGAGAATACAAAACGGACAGTAGATTTGTATTATTCTTTGAAAACTCAAATACCAGAACTAATGTCCAACTGGGACGTGGAAGACACATGGGCACACGAGTCATGGAATAAAGGGTATTTAAAATATGTATAAAATAGCCTAATTATATCTAACCAAGTAAAGCAATGTGTTCTTTTTTCAGATTTCAATTGATTCATTTTTCATAGAGACGTATAATATTAAGGTATAAGGAAAAATATTATGTGTGAATTGCGTTAATCTAAGTAATAAGTTGCCAAATGGTATTGATTCAAAACATTGGCAAAGTAATTGTAACGTACGTGTAATTGAAAATTCATTTATATGAATTGCATATCTCCACATTTCTCTAAAGGGAAGCAGTATGTGGAGAGAGGTGAAACACAACTCGTAATCAAGTAGACCTAATTATGTATCTGAATCTTACTGTCTGACACTATTATTACGTAAGCTTTATAATAATAATAATAATAATAATAATGATTTATTTTAGCTGGCAGAGTTAAGGCCATAAGGCCTGCTCTTCCACTCAACCAGCGAATAGTAAAATTATACAAAAATTACGTACATATTACAATTTTAAGATATTAAAATACAGACTAAACAAAATACAATGATGATGGATCTAATACTAGCTAATGCTAACAAAAACATAGAATATAATAAAATTAAAATGATATAAAATAAAGTAAGTAGCTTCCTACATGATTATTAATAGAATGCTCTATATAGTTGCTATGTAGTTAATTTTTTCATTGTGTCGAACTTAAGATATCAGTTAATTTGGATTTAAATAATGATAGCGATTGACAGTCCCTGACATGACTGGGAAGTGAGTTCCATGCTCTAGCCATAGATATTGTGTAAGATTCAGAGTACAGACAGGTCCTGTGTTGTGGTATCAAAAGTAAAGAAGAGTCTTGTGATCTTGTTCCTAAATTGTGATGAGCCGATAAATGTTGAAAACGTGTTGTTAAATAAGTTGTAAATATGTGTGCAGAATTTGGAATAGTAAGGTATGTGAATGTAAAGTTCTTCTGTCATTTAGGCGTAGCCATGATAAGGCCTGAAATGAAGGAGACACGTGGTCATAACGACGGAGATTGAATATAAATCGAATGCACGCATTATGAGCACGCTGTAGTCTGTCAGATAGATCAGTTGTAAGATTAGTCAGTAATATGTCGCAGTAGTCGAAGTGTGGCATTATAAGAGTCTGTACAAGTATTTGTTTTAATTTTGTAGGAAGGAAGTTTTTAAAACTATTTAGGGAGTGAAGAATTGAGAACACTTTCTTGCAGGTATTATTCACCTGGATTTTCCAGTCTAGGTGTTGGTCCATATAGATACCCAGATTTTTTACTACTGAGCTGTAGGGGATATTTTTGTCATTTAGGAGAATGGTAGGGATATTTTCGTAATTTATAATGCTTTGGATTCGCCGATGTCCTATAATTATGCACTGTGTCTTGTCAGTATTTAGATTAAGTCCATGTTTCTTCGACCATTGGGAAATTGAGTCTAGGTCACTATTTAATTTGTCTAGTGTGTCATGTACATCGTCAGGATGGGAGTGAATGTAAATTTGCAAATCGTCAGCGTATAGGTGATATCGACAATAGGTAAGTCTAGTGGATATATCGTTAACATAGATAGAGAACAGAAGTGGTCCTAACACTGAACCTTTTTGGACGCCACCCTTCAGTGATAGCCAGGATGAGGAAAGTTCTGCATTGGATACACATTGCTGGCGACCATGAAGATAGGATCCAAGCCAGTTAACAGCATTGTCCGAAAGATTCAGAGCGCGTAATTTTGCTATTTATGTGTGCATATATGTATTTTAAACCATTCAGTTTGAATTTAAAAGACTGATGTATACCATCGTTTATAGACAATGGCATGTGGTTCATTCAGAGAAAGTGAAATGTTAACTAGGATTACTATATAATTCTTCTATACGTGCGTATGTCACTTTATCTTCCTAAACGACTTGACCGATCTTGGTGATAATCTGTGTGTGTGTGTGTGTGTGTGTGTGTGTGTGTGTGTGTCTTATTGGGTCCCTCGATGGTTTGGATTTACAATTGGACCCTCTAAATTGTAGGAGTTCACCTGATGTGATTTTTTTAAAATCGCTCTAGAAGTCACATGTTTTGATGTTTCTGAATGGAACTCAGTATATCCTATTAAAATAAACCGAGATAGGTGTTATCATAAAATAAGCTAAATCAATTAGAAGAAGAGGTTTACTTGAAATCCGAAATTACGAAAATTCCTATACGGCTGTAATGATTTTGATATCGTTTTTTGTGCGTGTTTGAGTGGGTCTCTGGATGGTTTAGGTTTACAATTGGACCCCCTAAAACCATTAGATGTAAGATTTCACCTGAAATGAAAATTTAAAAATCGCTCTAGCGGACACAATTTTCGATGTTTACAACGAAACTCAGTAGATCCCCAGATTCCGTATAGGCGGTAAAGGCTGGTAAATTCGTTATAGTTTTATTTCGTGAAATAATGTTTAATTTTCTTATTAAATTTTGTTACATATGTTCAGTATTAGCCACACATTTGACGTATATTTTTCCTTCTTGTTCAATATATTGTATAAATGACAATGTAAAAACTACTAGAATTTTTATTAATTTAAACAATTTACCACGAAATAATTTTATCCTCTATGTAGGATGTTCAAGAATATTACTTTAACTTGTATCATACGATTTAAGAATGTTATAATATAATGTTAGGATCATTAATAATTATATTATATTTACAGGTTTATTGCATTAATACCAAAATTGACTGATGGACTTGATAGAGTCCTTATGTTCGGAGTTTATTCCGATAAGGAGGATTTTGACATTTATTCCCTCTTCAAGATGATTTTGATGAGTATTGAACTAAGAATGTGCGAAGATTACAATCTCAAGGACATCATAATAATTGATTTTAAGAACATAACTGCTAAGTCAGTTGTAAGAATCACCTTGCCAGCTGTGAAGAAATTCACCGATTGTGCCCTGGTTAGTATTCAACTTCGGAAAATAAGCCTAGAGATTCCGAACATATTTTTCATTAATTAAATTTGTCCAATGCTGTGGTCTGGAGGTAGCGCCGCTGCCTCCTACAAAGAGGATCTGGGTATGATCCTCGATTGGTACAAGTATCCAGTGTGATTTTTGGGGTAGTTTTTCTTCACCTGTTAGACAAATGTCAAGAAACTTTAATTCCGAAACTATCCCCGAATATCATCTCCCCCACATAATCATCATAATCATATTCATGATGTTTTGTATTAAAATTTATAAACGGTATGTTTCGTCTTAATGTTGAGTTATCTCGAAGGTGGCGTTGGCACTGAGCTAATCACTCATTCGAGGAAGCCTTCCATGTTCGTGTGTGGTCAAAAAAGTATATGTAAGACCCCTAGTTAAAATCTCTCTCCCGATAAATCGTGGCAAAGCAAGGCCTAGATGGCGTATGATACATGAAGTACCTATAAGGCTAGAGATTAAACTGCGCTAATGGAATGGAATTAAATTTAAACTTATTAATAATTACCTGATTAATGCATAATTTTTTTGTGCTGACGGATTCACTAGGAGGAATAGTCTTTGGAAAGAAAGTTAGAGGCAGAAAAATATATCAGATGATAGACAATATTAAAATAAATGGTTTGTATGCAGATACAAAAAAGGAACGCTGAGTTAAGGAAAGAGTGGAGAATGTTGAGTTTGCAGTGAAATATCTGCTCTTGGGCAGAACACTGTGAATGAAATACAAATTAAAAATATTTTTAAATGCATTACACTGAATGACCGGTTACCGGAATGTATCAATACATTGTATTTTCAACAAGTTTTCAATGGAATAAATCTTTAAATAATAACGTATGATTAGGTCATAATGATATATTATAGCAGTTAATCATTTCGCCGCTACATAGTGATAAGATTTTTAAACAAACTCAATTAAAAGATAAACATTACCGATCATTAGAAAGTTTAATGGTATATTATGATTGCGAATTTTTTCTACGGAAAAATCTTCCGAAAAATGAAACAAAAATAACTTGAGATAATAAGGATAATTGTTCCTGAACGCAGAACTGTTGTAACACATTTACGCCATTTCCTAAGAATAAGCTAGAATACAGGAAAATACACATTAAAAACGAATAAAAGTCTTTATGGAAAAGTATAAGTACTCGCTGAATTTATCCATACTGCTACAGAATATAACATTGTAACTGTGAACGTCACGTTAATAAGGGCGCATGATTGAATATGACGATCTGAATCACTACTTTCGTCCAAACTGATTTAATTGAAGGAAAATGGAGTGTCTATCTTGATATACATTACTCTGACCTACATCATCATTACAGGAACAAATTATAACATAAGTGATATTAAGAAACAAGGAACAGACGTCAAAAACATTTATTTCTTCCAAACTACTTTAAAAATAGAAACACAATTCCAACATTCCTAAAAAGAGAAAAGTTCAAATTTCATCATTTTGTGCATTCAATACGAGCACCATATGTTACACAACAAATATCAGAACGGTGGCTCATTTCCTGTCACAAACGAATCAGCTGGTCTCTATTTACCGAATTCAGAGCTTAAGCAATTCGACGTCGCACATTTTTAGGACTGTCAGACATAGGGGAGAGGGATAAAAACACTGTCTTTTACGTAACCCAGAGATAAAAATCACACAGGCTTAGATATGGTGACCTGGGAGGCCACCGGTAATCAACTCAATTCTCTGCTCCTCCTCTTCCAATCCAACGCCCTGTTGTGTTTCCATTTTAATACAAACAATCAACAAGACAAGCAAGAGCGCCAAACTTAAACTTTTCTCTTTCCAGGATCGTTGAAATTGTGTTTTTATTTTTGTAGTTTGGAAGTAATAAATGATTAAAATCTGTTTCTTCTTTCTGAATGACACTGTATATTAGTATAATATAATTTATTTCCATTACTTACTGCATAGGAACTTTTTAGGGTTAACATACAAAGTAGATGCAAATTTTATTATTTTACAAACTTTTACATAGAAATAAAAATTGAAATGTGGAACATTGTTAAAAGTTTTCAATGCAACCTATTTAGAAAACAAATTATTAACACATTTTCCCAACAATTTTAAATACATTTTCAAAAAAATTCATCTTTCAACGCTTTAACTAAAAATATAAAATGCCATTGGAGCCACTGGTAATCTAAAGTATGGGAATGTTAACAATATAATTACTTTAACTGAATAAACATCTTGGTTCATGTTTATCACGTGACCATCACTTCATCTTCAGTTTCTTCAGCTAGAGATCCTTGTTTTTGCCTCTTCTATTAAATATTTGCATCAGTTCCTTGTATCAATTAATGAAGGGAAACAAATTCATAATATATTTTTCCTTATACTCTTTTTAAGCGGAACGCGATTCATATTTGAGGACGTGACATTCTTCAGTCCACTTGCTGCATACTCTCTTACAAAATACGATTTCATTGTATATATACTAATAGGATTTAGAATCAGACACTGTTCCATTTAATTCTGTTTACGGGCTTATTTCTTCCTTTGTTGTCTTCCATTGTTTTAGAATTATTATGGAATAACAGCGTTCTATAGCACAACTCGTCTAGACGTGCACGAATCACACAGCTAATCACCTGCAAGAACATGGTCACTTTTAACTGGTTCTTCAGTTGTGCCATCCAGGCAGTTCGAATGAATTAAAAAAAATTTTAATATGTGTTACAAAATCAGTATTTCAAAGACACGCAATCGCTCTAAAATCGGCATATAC
The DNA here is from genome assembly GCA_030220185.1 of Diploptera punctata. Classification (NCBI taxonomy): domain Eukaryota; kingdom Metazoa; phylum Arthropoda; class Insecta; order Blattodea; family Blaberidae; genus Diploptera; species Diploptera punctata. Next base: position 852,859 of record JASPKZ010001203.1, on the reverse strand, counting down.
CGCCACAAGGTTTTGTTAGGGTGACGTCTTCAATTTATATTAATTCAAACTAAACGAATTTTTAAGCAAGTAAAACTTATGACCCGGTTTTGCTAGTTTATGGAATATGTATGTAATATATTAAATAAGTTGTATTTACATATCTTTGTTGTTACGAGGAAACAGATACTAACGCCTACACAGCAATTTAAAAATTTTTGATTCCAGGTAAACTGCAATCCTAAATATCCGATTTTTCTGATTAAGAATTCCACACATAATAATGATTATCCAGGAGAAAATGGAATATGTTTACAAAAAAATATCATTCGCCACGAAGATACTCCAATAACAGCAAAGAAAGTCAGACAATAACTAAGGGAACAATAGTTTGGAAATTGTAGAATCTTCTGCATTAAAAACATATGTTCTATATACAAATAATAACATACTCCGGTCAATCATTTGATCAGAAATGGAACCAATATAACGTCTTCTGAATGGAGAGATGCCGTAAAATGCAGACAAGTGTTTGCGTGGTTTGGTACCGTTCCGGGAAGATCCCGGAGCAATTACAATTGTAGGTGCTGCCTCGTGAGATTAAAACTCTTACCCACGTATTAGAATCTTTGGAAGATGCGCAGCGTTGTTGATTGAGGGAATATGCTAAAACCCGACATATAGGCGTTCAAGTCCCATTTTGATTAGTATTTTTAAGCTGACCCAAAGTTTATGGCCTTGGGATCGATCCAGCCTCCAACGGAAATGATTATCAAACGCTTGTTCTGGGGTAAATTACCGTCACGCAGAGCTGATAATATCTAGCGGCTGATATCTGAAAAGGTGATATCCGTATTATCTATCTCATTGGTTTTCTAAGGTCTGTAGTGGGATCATTTTCCGTTTGCCTTTGTCTTGCGATCTTGGCCTTTTAAGTAACCTTACACATCATCCTCATCGGAGCAACCATCCGATGAAAACACCTCAAGTTTATGAGGATTTCGCACGATAGCTGATAGTGACAGAACATGTCGTATTGATATGATTGTTATTAGATCCAATAATTACGCTCTCATAATCGATCTTACAATATATTTTGGATTCATCCTTTAAAAAACCAGACGAGATGAAATTGAAGAAAAAGTCTATATACGAGTTTACTACACCTTTCATAAGGATAAAAACCACTTTGACGCTATTTCTGCTCAAATCAACGTTTAGTTATTGTGTAGAGGTACAATAGGCTACCTAAAAAAGTGTCATTGCTGAAGCAACTAGGAACTAGCAAATATTTTATAGCACAAATTTTAACAACCACGCTGAACGGCTCTATCGCCATTAAAAAAATATATGTCCAGCCTCCAATGTCTGGTCCTCGATATCCCCCTACAATTAAAATTATAATTTCAACTACATTATAGTTCTCTCGTGTTTCATGTGTACTTCACAAATTTCAAATTTGATATATTTACTCTCTATTCCCTATTTTTTAGTTTTATGTTTATATTTTCAAGTATACTTTGGCACTTCTGGCAAATGTGCGCAGGTTTATTTAAAAATTAAAAGTGTTTCTAATGAAAGCATTATATGGTAGTTTCATTGCGAACAATGCAACAATAAAAAAAGTGAAAACATGCAGGTCATTGTCTTGAATTAAGAGGAAGAAGAAGGGTCCTGGTAATGAAATTACAAACAAGCATGTCGCTGACGTCTGAGGAAAATCAGGAAATTCTGGGACTTCCCTATTCCCAGTTAGCTCAAAACATTACCACATGGACCAACTCGCTAGGTCAGACGTTCAGAATTACACAACTTAACATTACCGACAACACAAATACCTTTCCTGAAACCTGAAATTAGTTATTTCATTCTCTTTTAGTATTTAACGTTAGTGTGCTCATTTTGAAAAAAATAATTCTTATAATTTAAACGTATTTATATCTGAAGACCTCCCTCGAATAAGGGTGTAACTAACATTTATTTGTGACAAATTTTTAGGTAAAACACTAACTAATGGCCAAGCAAAATTATGCAGTAAACTTATCCATAGTAATTCTGCCCAAGGGCAAGTCTTTCACTGCAATCATACCATTTTCATGCTATGCTTTGCACCCTTACTAGTGAATTATACGTGTGGTAGCTTCCCGTTGCTTTCCACACCGTTGAAGGATGATGGTGATAATGATAATGATGATGATGATGATGATGATGGCCGGATGATTTTCCGGGGCCGTTGGACCCTAAGCTTCCTGACATTTGTCTTACAGATGAGGAAAAACCCCGAAAACCTCACCAGGAATCTGTCCCGACCGGGGATCGAACCCGGGCCCGCTGCGTGACAAGTCAGCACGCTACCTCGAGACCATTAGCGGTGGACATGCAGTAAATAGTGTCATGCATTTCTGAGTAAGTTTACGGAGATTAAATAAATAACATAGAATAGGCATTTATCTTAACATCATGTTCCAAGAAATTGATGGTTACATCTAAATTCGAGGGACAAACTTAAATCTATGTTACGGTGTTTCTTAATTAAAATATATAAAATCATGCCGTTTTTTCTTCTTAATGGTCTTATTAAATCATTATATTTATACATTTAATGGACTTACGAGTACACCGTTTATGTAATAATCAAATAAAAAATCATGATAAAGTTTCCTTAAATGTTAAATATGAGTAAAAACTATTTACTTTCTATGATGTCCCATTTCGATCAGCCTCAAGGGCTTGTGGTCAGGAGCTTCCGACTACAATTCACAGTTCCAGGTTCGATTTCCGGTTAGACCACAGGAATTTCTCTTATTGGGAATTATTCATGTGGTCGTCCAAGGTCTGAATTCAGGTTAAATTTATATTTAAGAACTCTCCTGGCGCTCCATTATCATTCGTCACCACATGTAATCGGGGTATCTTAACTCTGCCTTCCAAGCGCCTCAACTCAAGAAGTGAGCTACAATTCAACAAATGCCAGGGGAGAATATTATAAATGTCAAAGACAATGTATTGGTATAGGTAAGAAATGTCTCATTTCACTATTTCGGAAAACGGATCATTATAGTATGTCAATATTCACGAAACCGAGCGAAACGTTCACCAACATATAGGCCTATATAAGACATGACACATTTTATTAGTAATTTCAGTACATAAACAAGCAAGGGTAAAAAAAATATATGTTATAAATAAAAGGAATAAAGAATAGCTATTTATTTCATTATAAATTAACTGAATATAAAATATTCAAAGTTCGAACTGTATTTTTATAATTATGATATCATTTTCATTTCGTTTCGTCAATTACTAGTCATCATTGATTGAAATGATTGTTGTTGGTTTATTTATATTTAGTGATATTGAAAATAGTTGGTTATTAACTATAAGTTTATGCAATTGTTAATATTTTGTTTGCACTTATTTTGTATATTTTACTTTTATTCTTACAATAATGTATCATCAAACAGTCCTAATAATTTCAATATTGTATATAAACCATTTCATTCTAAGCATATTTTAATATTTACTTTTGTTTCATATTGAATACATAAGGTAGGCTATGTTTTAACATTTCATAACCATCATTAGCTTCACGACATGTTTCACTGGGGCATGATCCGGCTCCCATAGGCATGCTGCTTCTTTTCATCGTAGAGATGCATTATCGATGTTTCTTGTTCCCGCAGGTTCATAAGTGAATGATCAATTTGAAATTTTCTTGAGTATCATCATTAGTATGTGTGATTAAAATTACCTCCAGAGTTCTGTACGTCATATATTAATTTAAATAGTTCTAATACTGTTCCAATATCTCCACTTCTATTTTTACCTAACATAATAACACCTGCTACAAATCTCAAGACGTTCATTCCAGGTGCCTAAAGTGTCTTCTTATTTTGTTGTGCTATAGTCTATGTCTCAGCTACATTATATCTATACAGGAAGAGATATTAATTGAATAATTTTACTTGCATCTCTTATGTGTTCTATTATTTGTACATCTAATTGTTTCACTGAAATAATTCAACTTGTACTCAAAATTCATAACACTAAAAGTGCATATATTATATCCTAAATAGTTACTGCATTAATTATTCTATTATTTTGTACCAACAATTGTTTCTCTCACCATTTTCAATGTTTATTTAATAAAAATAATGAAATTCAACATAGTACAAGAATTGAGGGGTCTAGTGAGTGGGTGCCATTTTGAGAAGAAATGGAAATAAGCAGTGCTAATTATATTAAATTTGTATTTATCATTTTACATAGTTTACATAACAGTACGTTAAAGAAGAAAAAATCGTCATTTTATTGTACTAATAAATTTCGTAATACAATGCTTTATGAATCCCAATTTATTTACATTTTTTCTCAAAATGGCATAGCTCCTTCTCCCTAGACCACTTAATTAAGAATTAAAAGTGTTTTACCTATTAACAATAATAGGCCTCAGATAAGCTTCGGTAGTAGGTCCTACTCAATCCATCCGTAATACTTCACTTTCGCTCTTTGTAACATAAGTAAGTACAGGGTGATTGTAATGTCTTTCCAGGGTTTCAAGGTGCTATAAGAGCATTAACCACGGGACACGGCAGACAATTTTTCATTAGAGGATAGAATAAACGTCACTAAAAATTTCGCACATATCTTACAGTTTTCCATATGTACACCGCTGGTGACAATCTAGTAGCCCACCTCCTTCCAACATCTTAACGTCATGTTTAAGCGATTCTTATAGTTGCGCTCCATCAATACAATTTACAAGTTGCTCTACGGCGCCAAATACGTATACAAAACTTTGAGGCACACAATTTCCAGATACAAATCTTCCCGCCATAGCTCTTTTTATTATTTTTCTATATAATCCCAAACCCCGGAATGACTTTAGGATCGCCCTGCATTTTGTTGCGAGACCTATTTAATTTTATAGTAATATTTAAATTGAGTTTAATTTTACAGAAAGGCTACAACTGTAGAATAAGAGCAATCCATATCATCAACTCATCACCGATAACAGATATGCTCGTTACCATAATTAAGACACTACTAAGAAGCAATAAATAAATTTAAATCTAAAAAAATCTAAAAAGCTGGTAGAGAGGGTAAGCAAACCACTTCCTTATGTAACCTAATTAAGGTTTCAGAATTGTAGTTTTGTGTTGTCTTAGCAGCGCATTCAAATTCGACAACTGCCAATCAATGCGTGATCACTCAAATATAGTCAGTGACTGTGGTGTAGTCGATAGAGTCCACTTTCCACTCCGGCGACCCGGGTTCGATTTCTGGCGGGATGGCGGATTTTAAAATCTCAACCTTGGGACTGGGTGTGTGTGTGTGTGTAGAGTCCAGTTGTACCTAATTCCTAGAAAAAGTATACCCGCAAAATATTCTGAAATATTTAAACTTATCTACGATGCTTTAGTTCAGAGTATAATCATTGTATTTGTTTTCTATTGTTATGGTAAGTAATAATATTCATGTATTTAGTGAATGTCTCTAATAAATATTAGTGATCATGTATATTTTTGCTATTCATTCGGATTTAAAATTCGAAATGGTTGTAGATGATACAAAGTAACTGTATTTTGTCAAACTATACTCATAGTACAAAGGGGAAAAAAATATCACCTTGTAATGATTGGTTTTTCTGAAATGTGAACCAAATTAGATTTTTTGTACAATTACTTTTTAAATGGTATAAAAGGCACATAATATAACTGGCATTTTATATATCATACATTAGACTATTAATTGAAATATAATTTAAATTGCACTGTTGCAAGTTATGTAGAAGTGGAGATAATCGGTTTTATCTAATGTAAATTTCAAGTTAGGTTATAATTAGAGTATCTATTACAAACTAATTTCGTTAAAGAAATCTGGGATTTTTCATATATATATAATGTTAAATATTTCTTATAAAGTGCACGTTTTCTGATTACATACTGAAAGGTTTTGCATGTAATTAATAAAGCATATGATTGAAAACAAATTCGTGATAGAGACATATGGAGAGCTTGTTTGCGCGCGGTCATGACCCTACTGGTTCGACAGTGCCAGTGACTTAATTAGTCACTGTATAAAGAGTACATTTTATTCACAAATTAAATCATTGTATTGACACCCGAATGAGCAAGTGTTCGTGCTAATATTTAGATTATTAGACAGGGGACATTGACCTGAATACTAACATTTGATATATTATATTTTTACTTGACGGCGATCTTTATCAGTTAAGGTGATATTGAAAAACAGAATTGAGTGCAGAATGGCTAAAAACATAAGATGCTCAGAATTTCTTATTTCAGATACGAGGTTATTTTGTGTGTTGATAAATCTGCGACACCTGATCCATGACTTCACTTCCTTTCCGAAATAAGTCTGCTCAAGATTGTTTAAGCTTTCAAATACTTGGCAGGAATTGAACCCGCGAACCTTGAAACCAGACGGGATATTATTGATTATTAGTCCACCGGTACCGACTATCAGTAATAAGCATTTTCTACTCTAAGTTTGTATTACATTTCTTAGTGTATATAGTATCCACTAGTAACGATTTTAATGTGAACGCCGTAGACGCTGATATTACATCTACTAAATCTCAACAACATTTTCTTTGCTGTAGTCATGTCCAATAGCACACGGTCCTTGAATGCAACGCACTCCTTCCGCCCTTGTACAGTGGAGGAAATTGGTATAAAGCCACTTGTTAAAAGTGTGAACACATGTTTATTTATTCTTTCTTTGGCATTTTTCTATATTAACTTAGGAGGTGATTGAGTATAAAACACACACAAATAATGTCAAAATTAATTATCTATTTCCGTCCAAAAAGTACATGAAAACTGAAACCACTCTCACATATGGGTGGAAATTAGTATAAAGGCACTTTGTGTATTTCATAGATTAAATAAAAAGACTGAGCGCAAAGTTTACAGCAAAGTTCTACAATTTAGTTGAACCTCCATTGTTATTAATTACTTGGAAGATTCTCTTTGACATTGACTTGATGAGGGTGTTTATTTATTTCACTGAGATTGAAGCCTACTCTTCCTGAATAACAATTTTCCGCTCAGTCACTGTCCCAAACTGCCGTCCATTGCTATACGCAGGCCTTGCCAGGATCCCCCATAAGTTCTCAATCGGATTTAAATCAGGACTTCTGACTGGCCACGTCAAAAGTGGTATTTCGTTCTTCCTGAACCACTCCTTTGATTTGGCAGACACGTGAAAGGAAACATTATCTGGCTGAAAAATTATATCTTCGCCAAATTCCTCATACATTCGTATCATTTAGGACTCCAGACGCTCCTCAGTGTAGGAGTAAGAATTCATCTTGATGCGTGCCATGCTATTTTTGATCTTCTTTTAAAGCAGAATGCTGCCCAAATCATAACACCTCCACCACCGAAGTTTCTACTCATTCTAACTTGCTCTTCAGTACGGAGGTCGTGCCAGTAATACTGAAGGCCATCAGGCCCATCCAGATTAAAATTCTTCTCATCACTGAACATTACCTTATTCCATTCTGAGGTCCAGGACATGTGTTCTTCAGCAAACGTCATTCTAACATCCTTATGTGCATCGTACAGAGGTGTTTTTTATTTTTAGGTTCGTCTGGCTGTTACTGGCAACTTCAAATCAGCCTGGATTTGAGAAGAAAACATACTCTTACCTTTTGCTTTACGTAAAATGAGACGTTAAGTGCGCTCAGACAATTTTCTTGTCAGGCCACATTTCCGGTGTTTTCCATATTGTGAGCCCAGTTTGACAGAATTATCAATGACACATCTTGAAGCCCCAATTTCGTAGGTATTTGTCTATTGGAAAGGCCTATCCTTGAAGGCACTAACTCTTGATTTCTCTTCATTTGATAGAGG